>PVKS010010181.1:0-61129 GCA_004027875.1 Aplodontia rufa
TTTTTATTTTGAGCATATAATGTGAGCTTTTAAGGCACAATAATATATATGATCATTGATCAGGCCAATGCTCACAGGTATTAGCTCAAGAAATTAAAAACAAAATGTAACGTGGGCTGTCCATGACGTTGGACTAGTCCCAGAGACATTTTCTTGTGCTGAGTCTTTCTCACTGTGGCTGGGGATGTGGCAGAATGCATTATGAAATTAAAGACAAGTGTAATTTTCCAGTGAGGTTTGGGTTAGAATCAGAAATGGAATTCATGACATGGACTATTATGATTCTGATGCTCTTGCCACAGTCCAGGACTGAATGAGGGCTAAATAAACAAGACTGGAAAATGGGGGAGTCACCTTCTGTATGGCACCTAAGTTCCTTCACACACAGAGCTAAGCAGACTTCCTCAGCTCATGTTATCTTTGCACGTGTCCACATCCCATGTCCTAAAATCAGCAACTCTTTCCATATCTTATCTGGAATTTACAATGTACCCATTGAAGCCTCTAAGAAGACCTCTATGAAAACTGTAGCTACCTCTGAAATTCCACAATGCTTGTGTTGAGAAATCATTATTTGCTAGTGTGTACAGATTAGTCTCAAATAACATTTCTGGAAGATGGAGACTATGTTTTCTTTTTTTTCTCCCCCGCCCCTTAGGTTCACAGATTCTAGTGTATCATAAGTACTCAATAAGTGCCGAGTGAACCAACGACTGGTGATTGAGACTGAAATTAATACCATGAACTATGGCTCACTCACACCTATACCCCCTGACCAGCTCCTCAGTCAGCTTTAAAATGTGGAAAATATCAAGGCAAAGACTGGTGTTTTAATGCCTGATGCCACAGTTGGCAGCCTCACCCATCCATCAGTGACTCTGGTCACTATCAACTTCATAAAATGTCTGACGTACCTGGTGATCCCTCAAGAAATAATTCCTGTCCCTGAAAGCCTATATCTAGTCAGAAAGATAAATGGAGGAATTTGGTTACTATTATGGTTTGGATATGAAGTGTTTCCCGAAGACTCCTCGTTAAATCAGGAATATTCAAAGGTAAAATGATTAGATTATGAGCACTGTAACACAATCAGTCCATACTAGTTTAAATGGGCTAACTGGATGGTAACTGTAGGCAGGTGGTGTATGGCTGGAAGAAGTGGGTCATTGGGGGTGTGTCCTGGAAGGGTGCATCTTCCCTGTTGTCTCTCTCTCTCTCTCTCTCTCTCTCTCTCTTTCTCTGCTTCCTGGTCATGGTGAGGTGAGTAGAGATCCTCCACCACACCCTTCCACCATGATGTTATCCTCATCTTGAGCCCAGAGGAATGGTGTCACTAATCACAGACTAAAACTCTGAAACCTTGAGCCAAAATGAAATTTTCCTCCTCCTCTAGGTTCTTCTTATCAGGATTTTGGTCAGAGTAATGAAAAGTTGGCTAACAGTTCCAACAGATCATTGCTCATCTATGTCCTGTATCAGACACACAAGCAGATACCACTCTTATGTGTATTTACATGTCAGCATGTACACCCACAGCCCTAGGCTAGTCCTAAAGAGAGAAGAAAAAGAAAGAAAAGGAGCACAATGGGAAAATAATAATATAAAATGAGAAGCAAAATTAGAGATTGTGAGGGTTTTGTGTGTGATTGAGGACCCTGGGTAGGAGAGAGAGAAGGTAAATGCATGATGAGCAAAGAGGCTACCAGATGCTAACTATAAACAGAGGCAGCAGGGGTGAGCAGTTTGGCACTCTTTGGATCTGTCATGTCACCAGGTTTGCAACCTGGAGGCAGGAGGCTGATCTCAAAAGCAGTGTTTGGTTGCTAACTACCATCTGACTAAGGCAATGAGGACTAAGAATGAGGCAGAAATAGAAACTCATGACTGCAAAGCACTGTTTCCCAAACTCCAATGTGCTCAGAAAATGTCTCAGGATCTTGTTAAAAATGTGGATGGCCCCAATGCTAAATACATTTTGATTCTGTAAGTCTGTGGTAGAGACTAATATACGACATTCTTAGCAACCACGCCAGTGGATTCTGAGAGCCATTCTTAAAAGCCATCCAAATGAGAAGGAAAAGAGACACAGAGGCAGGGAAGGAGGAGACAACGAACTGAATTCCACACAGTTGCCTGAATAATGCACATTTGCGTACACCACAAACACTGGAGTAAATCAGAATGATTTTGTCTTCTTCATCTATAACATTCTGTCATTGATGCTATGTTGTTGACTTGAGGTAATAAAGCCATATCTTTATGAAACTGTTTATTTTCCCATGTATCGGTAGCTAAATTTATCTACCAACTCTAATCAGCATGTATAGTGGCACCGCAAGAGCCATGATGCCTGACTTACAGGTTCATGTTGAGATGTGTGGCTCATTAGTTAAGAGGTTAGGAAAATGGGGAGAGGTGGCTTTTCCATTCCTTTCAAACACACCTTCCACAGATGATTCCTTGACCATTAATATGTTCCACCATATGTGTATCCTGCAGCTCTTCTCCTTTGTGTTTTAACCCTTGAGCACAGCTATTTCTCTAAGGGAAGTAACCCTGGAAGATGAACTATGGAAGGCAGCCCCTTCTCCTCTCCCTCGTTGCTCCCTAGCAGTAGTGAGGTGAGCAGAGCTCTTCTGCCATGCCCTTCCACCATGAAGTTCTGTCTCATCTTGGGCCCAGAGCAATGGAGTTGCCCACCATGTGTGAAACCTGTCTTGCTCACTGTGAAGATAGTCTCATCTTGTACAGTAGTGAATGAACAGTACCAAGAACACAGCCTGGCACATTTTAGGTTCTCAATTTTTTTTTTTTTTTTTTTGCTGAAAGAATGAATAAGCTATAATTTCATTGGTGAAAATCTACTTCAGGGTCATTTGGTTAAAAGAAGAAAATGAAATAAGAGCTTAACCTTTATGAATGATATCTTGATTGATCAAAGTCTACTCCAATGATTTGACTGAAAGGAGCATAAATAAATAATATGATACCAAAAATTAAAATGATAAAACAGGCATAAGATCGTTGACCCTGATGGAGGATCTATCATCATATCACTATGGGTAGCTTCTTTCCTTCCTACTCTCTCTGAGTCACCACAGATATGAGCAGGTAAGAGGTTGGAGAACCAGGTGGTGGGGGTGTATAGAGCTCACAGTGGCAAGAGACAGAGGCGGGTCAGTGGCATTAAGGTAGGCCACCCCACATCAGACCTAAGCTGGAGGCCTGGCCATGCTTTGATTGCTTTCATGAAGGAGGACCAACACCCCTGCTGGGCTAAAGCAAATGCTGTCCTTTATCCTAAGAGCTTCAGGTATTCCCCAGGGTTTCTGTCTTGAAAAGGCTCAAGCGCCAGCTGGCCCTTGATCTGTACTGAAGGAGGCTTTCTCCTCTCGGAAATCTCTAGTTAATGTCCAACAGTATGGTTATGACCTCTGGGCAGGAAAATTAGGATTTTCAGGGACAGGGTCCAGGCTTGAGTGCTCTGGAAAAGCTTCTGCAAGTATTCTGATACACTCTCTTGGTTAGAAGATTAGAATTCATGCCAGCTTGGCATCTAAGAAGAGCCCATGTGTTTTTGCTTGCTACACAGTTATCCTGAGAAAAATCCGTATTTCTTGATTTGTTCCATCTATGGTATTGAAATTAAGATGCAAAATCAGTTTTTGTCTTCATGTCTGAATCACCAGATTTTAACAATGTGCTCTATAGTTTGCCTCATATCTGTGAGCCAAGACCTAGTCTCCAGAGGAAAATGCACTTCAAAGCTGGAACACCTGGATTCAAATCTTGATTCTGCTACTGACTGGAAATATTTCCATGAATAAAAAAGTCAGCTTTATTTTCCACATCTGCAAACTGGAATGAATGATAACAAGCATAGTAGGTGCAATTCTGAGACAATCAATTGAGGAGAGAATTAAAAGTATCTTGTATCTGATATTTAGTACACATTTAATAAATACTATTGCCCTCTCCCATTCTGTCTCCCCAAAATGGTTTTAGCTGGTAAGCAAAGCTCCTGATAAAAAATGTGGAGAATTTTGCAACCTTTATCTCATAGGCAGAAGCATCACTCCCAACACAATATTTCAGTTCAACACATAGTGCCTTCCGTCTTCTTCATAAGACGTTTCTCAGTTAAGTGAATAATGTTATTTATTGTTGATTTTATGCTATCTCATATTTACCTTATGTTTATATTTTCTAAGCTACCAATTGAGGGACAAAATGGTACACACACACACACACACACACATAAATAATCTTTGTACTCCCATACCTTAAAAAGTTTTAAATATTTAAACATAATGTAATTTTACCAAAGCCTTCACCTCAAACATATATGTGCCACCTCACAGTTGAATGTTACTAATGCGGCAGAGTGTCCCCTCAAACATGGATTTTAACAAAAAGTTAGGAAATATGAGTTCATAGCAATTAATGCAATGAAAATTATTATAATTTATATTATGCTTATTTTCTGACATTATAAACCATCATAACAGTGGTTTACATTTGATTTAATCTTTTACAAAGCATTTGTGTTTGATGTGGTTACTAATATTTTACAGGTGAGAAAACTTCAGAAAAAAAGACCACTTAACTTCTTCAAGGTCACCTACATTGTAAGTGAGGAGAAGGATGCTGGTCCAGTCCCACTGGACACTGAGGCATGTACACAGTATCCACCCAGTGATGGTCAAAGGCACCACTGATAGAATTAACATTTGGTTAATTAACATGGCCAATCATCCTGGGCTCACTTCTACTCTCATGGAACGAATGGGCATAAAACTCTGGCCAGGGGACACTGTTCCTCAGACATGGCACTTCTTCATGTCAGGGTCCAAGGCCTGGAATCTGGGACATGTTTAGAATTTTCCTGCAGGGCTCTCGTGGTCCACTTCTTGAGGTCATGTGCACGACCAGTCTTGTGAGACTTTAGAGGGGGGAGGGTAAAAAGAATTAAGTTGATGTGGAGAAAATCTTTTTTCCCCAACAAATGACAAACCTGCTCCAATTATTTAAACACATACACACACACATACTTCTAAGGAAGGCACTGATTTTCCTTCAACAACTGGTGCCTAACAACCATGTTAGAATCCTGGTTCCCACATTCTGAGCTTTAGCTTGGCAATTTCAAAATTCCCTGTCACATTTATTTTCAAGGTTCACATGGCAACACTTCTTATAAACAATTCAGTCCTTACTAACAAAAATGGAAATGTAAACCAGGCTGAAATCTAACTGAAGACAGGAAGGAAATTGTGAGAATGGGGGAAGAGAATGCCACACTTTCCATTTGACCTGTTCGCTATCCTGATCTTCATACACCAACTGAACACAGCAGAAAAGCAACAGCTTTTGAACAAGAATGTGCATAGCAAATGCTTTTAGAAGGGCAGGCCAGATGGAAAGAAATGATCTTGTTTTCTTTCTGATTGAGAATAGTATGGATGTTGTACTGGTTAAAAGCTCAGCCATTATTGCCATAAGTAAAATGAAATAACATTTATTATAACAATTCTGTAACTCCCTTACAATCGCTCTGATTTGAGATTTTAGGCATGATTGTGAGAGAATTTAGTTCCTGTTATTTCACGCCCAGCAGCAAAGAAATTAGTGAAAATTGCATTAGTGAATCGTTTCCGTAATGGTTTCTCATGCGGTTGTTCTCTTCCAATGCAGTATAGCTTGGAGATGTTTTCACGGGGAAGAGTGGACAGAAGCATTGGTTTGGACTCCTAATGTTCAAAGTAATTTAATAGCAGCCTCTTTTCTGGAAAACCTTCTGAATTTCCTGCAAATTCAGATCCAATTACCTGTGCAGCCTCTAAAAACTAGTTATATGAGGATTTTTTTTTTTCTGGTACTTGGGCAACTGCTTGAGGGAGCAAATTCATGTCTCTTATGAGCAATTTTTAGATTTTGATTTTCTGAAGAAGCCCTAAAGAAATGATAATAAACACAAATGAAATATCAGTATGTAAATCAATCCTTTCACTAAGGACTTTGCAACTCCAGGTACAAAGGAGGTACAGGGAGGGAAACATGGTGTGTTAAAGGGAGATGATAAACATTTATGCCCAACCACCATGAAATAGAGCAGTGACAACAAAAAATGTGCTGGTGGCCAAGGCAGCTGCACACAGGTGGTTTAAACGCAAAGAGATTTAGGTTGCTTTCACCTTTGAAGATAAAGCCAGGATAGGTAATGCAACTTATAGGGTAGGCATTCTTATAGGGTAAGCATTCTTATAGGGTAGGCATTCCTATAGGGTAGGCATTCCTATAGGGTAGGCATTCTGTCACAGTCCATTATAGCACATGAAAGGAAATAATACTGACACATCCTGGGTCTCAAATCCTTCACTCTGTGCTTTTATTTTGAAAAGAGCTTGTGATACTTAAGGACAATGGATAATTGAGTATCATCTATTCTAAATAAAAACAATTGATTAAATTGCAGGGAGTGCAACAAGGTTGAATTTAAGGTTTCTGTTCCAAGTGAGGTAGGATTATGATAGAGATCAACTTAGAAAATAAACACTGCATTATGTTGAAAAGTAGAACAAAGAAATTCAGAAAAAATGTATACATAAGTGATCCAGAAACACAGCAAATTCAAACTTGCTGAAAACCAGAAAATAAGAGAATGAGATGCTTTTAATCCCAACAGAAGGATGAAAATGAGAAATGACACCCAGTATTTAGAGAAGATGTATGCACATCTAGCATGTTCATGTGGTATTAGAAGGAGAGTAATGAGTTCCAACCTTCTACTGTGAATTCATAAGGTAATATTAAGGGGCTGGAGTGGTGGCTTAGTGGTCACGGTGCTTGACTGGCAAGTACCAGGAGGCAGGTGCTAACGCCAGCACCACATACACAACACAGTGTTCAAGCAACAAAAGCCACAAGAAAAACTAAATAAAACTGATGCTCGCTCTCTCTCTCTCTCTGTCCCTTTCTCTCTTTTAAAAAAATAGTATTAAAATTGACATGTCTTTTGATTCCACCGTGTCATAATGATCAACAAAGGTCCATAAAGATACATAAAGACTCTCTGCAGTCACAAATAAAGAGGCACAATCAAATGCCAAAGAAGGGCTTTAAATAAATTAGTGAGCCTCGTTACAATAGAACAATATCAGCCTTTAAAAATGAGATTGAACTACATTCACCAGAATGGAAGTATTCTTACAATGTGTCTCTAAGTGCAAAGGAATACATTCAAAGCAGTATGCCCCACGTTTATTATACATCTATCTATATATACCTATACACCTGATCATGCATGCACATCCTATACTTACTATATATACTCACTTGGATGCATATATACAAAATATGACAGTAGAAATAGCATAATTATATATATAGTATGATACAGCTTATACATAAGCATATACTTGTAAATATGTGTGTATATGGCATATACTAGTTAGTTTACTAAGTTTGCTTACTTTATTAACCACTGATAAATAAATAAATCTTTGCTTCTACCTATTTTTGAGATCATCACATTTTCCATTTGGAGAAGAACTGATTATGAAGTTTTGAAACCTATCATTTCAAATCCTACTTTTTTATTTGGTGTTTATACTTGAAATTAGTATGCTTTCCCATCATGGATTCTTTTTTTGTTGAAAACAAAAGAGATCTTTCTATGGTGAAATCTTTTTTTTTATTAAAGAGTTGAGTTGTTATACAATCATAGATACATTTAAGATAACAATAGGACATGCATTTGATTCTAATCCAGAGCCACCCCTACATCACTCATACCCCAGCCTCTTGATTCTTCTATATTTCCTTCTACAACAGCTATAAATATATATGTACATATATATGTACATATATACATACACACATGATTATGAATTTTCCACCATTAAATGATTGCATAAGTATTATTTGGCCTCTGGGGGGAATAAAGTGTATGCCACATTATTGGCTGTCTCCCTAGATCCCTACCCATAGTCCCTCCATTTCTCCCCCGCCCGCCTCTCTTCTCCCTCCTCCCCCTACATATCTATGGTTTCCCTAGATTATGTGTTGCTTTAACATCATGGCTTCTTAATATATATCAGTTTCTAAATTATGTAAGCAAAGCTTAAGTCCTTAATTAGCAAAATATAAAATTCAAAGGTGCTAAACTAAATATTATTTTTATAGATTTATAAATTCATGATTATGAATGAAAAATATATGGGTAAATATCTAGGCATAAAAATGTGAGTATGTGTTCTCTCTGGAATGAAATTTGGGTGAATGTGTGTTATATGTTTATGTACTGATTGCATATTTTTTTAGTGTTTTTTCTTGCTCTTCTAGATTATGTACTTTATCAGAAAAAATACCAAAAAAAAAAAAAAACTGCAACAAGCCAAGTAAAATATCTGTAACATTAAATGAACACTTTCCTCTCAGCTGTCATGGTACCAAAAATACCTGGAGAACATCTGTTCTTCCACTGGAATTTTTTTTTTCTTCTTGGGCAACTTGTATGTCATTTGTGTGCCAAACATGTTTGCTGTCTATTCCTTTCATCAATGACTTTTGTCAAAGCAGAAATAGGTTTGACTCTTCAGATAATAAAATCAACGGGTGATGTTTATAGAGAAAAAAGAGAGGAATGGATTAGTTCCTTTTCTTTTCTTCTTGTATGATATTAAAGATTCCAGTTGGTCTTTAAAGCACATGGTCTATTACCATGACTTAAAAATAAATGTGTAGACAGACAAAGACTAAAACAGACTAAGATGAGCAGGTTAAAAAATTCAGGTCACTAACAAAATCTGCAAATGCTTCAACTTGTGAATTAGACTTGGAGTCTAGGTATATGCTGAAATACGTTCTCCTAGGGAAGGAAGATACAAAAATAATTGACATCTGGTAGAAATACAAAATCACCATTAGATACACACCACAGTTACAGGCAACATCCACCTTTGGATACTAAAATAAGTGTCCAAACGTTTAAAGAGAAATAGGATGTTAGGCTAACTCAAAATATCATCCCCTAGATAGATCAATTTGAAAGAGAAATATGAGCCCCATAGAGAAACCCAGCACACTTCATTTTGACCAAATGATCAAAGTCAATATCACCAGGGATATACAAATAGACTGCATGTACCCCCTTAAAAGAAGCACTGAGAAAGATCTGCACTGCTTCTTCAGTATGTTTCCCTAGTGTCATATGCTCAATGTAAAGAAGAAACAATACTTAACAACCTAAATTGAAAAATACTACACAAAAAGAATTGACCAGAACTAATGAAAAGCTGCCAAGGTCATAAAAGATAAGGAAAGAATGAGGAACTGTCACAAATTGGAATAAACTAAAGGGACACAAAAAGTAAAAGGATCCTGAGATCCGGATTGAATCCTTGCATAGAAAAATTATACTGGGGAAGACAAACACTGGTGAATGCTAATAAGTTGCAGCATTTAGTTAATACACTTTACCAAAGTTAATTTTCTAGTATTAGGGGAAGATGGGTGAAGGTCATAATTAGTGAACTCTCTATACTATTTTTGAAGCTTTTCAGTTAAGTATAAAATTATTTAAATTTTTTTGAGATCGGAGAAAATTGTCATTTTGCTACTTTCTGAGTTTGATTCTTGTTCCATAGATGTCAAAAGAACTTTGAAATATTCACATGTATTTTGTTTTAAATTTTACATAAGCACAGACTTATCCTGAGTCTTAACATGTAAACTTTTCACAATTAATAATATTATATTAATAGATTGGTGGTGACTATTAAATAAGGAATGTTTAAATAACTATGTGTTTCTGTCTCCTTTTATAGAACAGTAAAATTATTTTTTTCTCATAAAGACTTAAGTCTCTTGTTCAAATGTGTATTAATTGCACTATGGAAACATTGCCTTAAGGAATATACACATTCTTCTATACAAAATGATGATACAAAGACACAACTTATGAAAAGGTTTCTTCATGAAGGATGAAAAAATTACAAAAGTCATAAACCTCTTATTTTTTTATTCTGAGATGTGGTTAAGGATTGTACTATTTTACCCTGTAGGTTCTCAACAACTAATGTTAAATGATGACTGATAAAATAAATGTATTCTGTTAGTGTGTTAGCTTCGTATTACTGTGAAAAAATACCCGAAATAATCAACTGATATGGCAGAAAGATTTATTTTGGATTATGGTTCTGGAGGCTATAGTCCGCAGCCATGTGGTCCCATCAGTTTAAGCCAGTGGAGGCACAGCACATTATCGTGGGAACCCATGGTAGAGGAACCCTGTTCATTTCATGATGGCCAGGACGTAAAGAGAGAGAGACAAGGTATCTAGGTCCTAATATCCCCCTTAAGGACATGCCCTCAATAACCTAACTTCATTTCACTAGGCACCACCTCCCAAAAGTTTCACTATTTCCAACAGCACCACAGACTGGAGACCACTCCCCCTAATGCATAGGATTTGTGGTACATTTTATATCTAATATATAATAATTATCTTATTCTAATCCCTGGTATTAGATGCTGCATTCCTCTCTGGGGCAGGTCCCAAGTCTGCAATTAGGATAATACTCAGTTATGTTTCATTTAACTTAGAAGAAACAGAGTCCATAAAGAAGGAAATCCCTCACATTGTCCAGAGACTTGTACCAAGCAGAATGACTTTCTATTGACAAGATCTGACTGGTACATACATGTTTTTCAAGTTAACAGTTACCTAAATAATGCCCTGTGAATAATAAGAGAGAGAAATCTGCTATCAAATAGCTTTAATTCAGCATAGAAGGTAGCAATAATATTTTTGAAGTAATCGCAGAATGAACCTGTAGTCATGGAGTGACTTCAATATGCTGTTCAGCATCACAGTGGATATATTGGATCACTGACATCCTTGTAAGAGGCAGTGTTTGGTGTTGCACATGTAAAGTTGAAAATACACTTCCTTCACTCTCAAGGAATTCATGAGTCTCAGAGGGAGTTAGGGGAGAAAAAAGCAATACTGGTGGTGAGGTGTTATAACAAAAGAGGAGGCACATTAATGCTTCCTACCTGGAAGAGGGAAGACTGGAGAGGACAGTGTTATAGCTAGACTTAAAGGATGAAGAGAAATTTTTTTACAAAAGACACAGTGAGAAAAAAGGGCATGGGAGGAATGGAGAGCCACAGGTATTAAGTTAGGAAAGCATGAAAATGTCATGGTGTAAAAAGTAATTTAACACAGATGACTACAGTCAATGGTACATAGGCAGAAGGGGGAAGAAACTGACAGGAAAGACAGACAAGATCAGGGCAAGAGGACCTTTATAACACATTGGGGGGGTGGCCTTAAGTTTTTTAAGATAGATAATGAGAAACAATTTCATATTACGTGAAATTAGATGATATGATTTTTTTATTGCTCCAAATACAAAGAAACAGGGACAACAGAAGAAAGAAGAAAGTCAGATCATTAAGAAATATTATTAAGAATAGACTCTTGAGGGGTTTGGAGTGGTGGCTTGGCAGTTACAGCGCTTGCCCAGCATGCACCAGTACACGGGTTCAAACACCAGCACCCACGTACAAAGTAAGTGTCAGAGCAGCGAAAGCCACATGAAATACTCAATAAAAATTGATTCTCTCTCTCCCTCTCTCTCTCTCTCTCTCTCACTGTCCTTCTTTCTTTAAAAGAAAAAAAAAAGAATAGAGTCTTGAGGATGAAGAAAGGACTTTGACGCTGACCCTATGGTCTTTGGCCAGGGGAAATCAATAGATGGTGCTGTGGTAAGGGAATGAAGACAGGAAGCTCATGAGGTCTCCTTGAATGTAGTAAGTTGGAGGAGAATGAGAAGCATCACTGCAGACATGTCCAGTGGACACTCAAGACGCACAGAGGCAACACAAAGACCAAGTAAATTAAAGTATGCAGAATGGATTCTGACTTCACATGTAAGGAGTCTGCAAGATGGCACTTTAGTTTATCAACAAATACAAAGATGGTCACACTCCTTGGATCCTTAAGAGAGAGCAGGAAAAAGGGTAATATTCTGCTCCCAGGATAGATACAGAGAAGGGAAAAAGGGAATAATGGCTTACAAGAGAGGAGCCTCAAAAGTGGAAATGGCCACAGATACCAGTGACAAGGTAGGAAACCTGAATTATAACTAATGGATTGTTGACCCTCCAATGTACACAACTATTGAGAGTTGAAAATTCCAGAGAACCAGTTATAGTAAGGGGTTCCCACAATAGTGTGTCATTTACCTCCAGGAGCTCAATCAGATTCCCATAGTAAATATGGAAGAAAAATGCTCTCATACCTCCAGCAAAGAGAAGGGAAAAGGAACCATTTTGAAAAAGACAACTTTCCATTCTTCTTAACAAGGTCTGCCCCCAGTAGAAACCTTTTAACCAGAGCCAAATCTGCTGATATATATCAGATCTTAACTGAATTAGGGAAAGGGAAATATTCCACTATAGTCACTTCTAACATTCTACATAGTTTATGAAGGGAAATGCCCAACTCCAGCCCACTCTAGCCAAGCTGTTCTACCAAGGGTGGGGGGAACTGAAAATATTCCTTAAGTTCACAGTCCAGAGACCTCTATGTCAATAAAAACTGAGAATTCATCACAGGAATAAAGAATATATCTCTTCCCTGCATACCTTACCACCATATCACTAAAGGGTTATATACAACATTACATTTATCAAGTACAAAATGTCCAGTTATCATAATAAGAAGAGACAGAGCGAGCATCAAAATCAGATATAGCAGATATGTTGGAATTATCAGAGCAGGAATTTATGACAACTGTGATTAATATGTTAAGGGTGCTAATGAATAAGGTGGAGATCACACAAGAACTTAAGGGATTATAAGTAGAAAGATGAAAATCCTAAAAAAGAAGCAAAGTAAATGCCTTTCTTTGATGGTGTTTCAGAAAAACTAGTTCAAGGGAATAAGAAACAGCCATTGAAGGAAGAAGAGGCATGAGACCAAAGAAAGAGGCATAAAGATACAAGACAACACAAAATACAAATTATTGGTGACTTATAGATGGAAGAATGTCCTGGGAAGCAGCAATACACATGAATCTCTGCACCCTAAGGTAGGAGGAACAGGCTCATATGCCCAGATAGACAAAGGTGGGCCATAGCCAACTGTAACGTACCTGACCTTCTGCAAAAACTACTAACATGTCCAACATGCTCAGTGGACTATTTTCACAACACTTTTTTTGTCTTGTAGGGTTTGTAATGTGTGCCAGGGTCACCTCTTGGAGAAAATATGGCAGTTATGACCAAAATAACAGCAATTATGTCAAGTCGGATCCCTACAGATGGGCCTACTACTGAACTAGGCACAGTTGAGGGAAGAATATGCCAATGGTAACTTCACAAGCTGAAAAGCAAAAAGAACAAAGACTGAGAAAAAATAAAACAGGATATCCAAGCACAGTGGGAGAACTAAAAATGTGTAACATATGCATAAAATAGGTGTATAAGAAAGAGAAGAAAGAGAAAAGAACTAGAAGACCTATTTGAAAAATAGATCACTGAAAATTTCCCTAAGTTAATATCAGACAACAACCCACACGTCCCAGAAAACTTAGAGAACATCACATAGGATAAAAGAAAAAAAACCACCTAAATATATCAATTTCAAACTTCAGAAAATCAAAGACAAAAAAAATTCAGAAAAAAAAAACCCAGAGGGAAAAAAAAACTCTACCTGTGCAACAAAGAATTAAATTTGACTTCTCAGAAACCATGCAAGCAAGAAGAGAATGGAAAAGATATTTAAAGTGTTGAGGGGAAAAAAAAAAACCTTAAAATCTTTACCTTGAAAAATTATCCTTCAAAAGTTAAGAGAAATAAAACTTTCTCAAGTCAAAATTGAGTGAATTTGTTGTCTACAGAACAGCTTTGCAAGAAATGTTATAACTTTTTTAGAGACCCAAAATGATAAAGGTCAAGAACTCAGGTCTAGTCAAGTGACATGGCTCATACCTATGAGTCCAGTAACTCTGGAGTCTGAGGAAGGAGGATTGCAAGTTTGAGGCAAGCCTGGGCAACTTACCAAGACCCTAAGCAATTTAGTGGCAAAATCCTGTCTCAAAACAAAAAATAAAAAAGGCTGAGAATGAGATTTACTGGTAACACATTCCTGAGTCAATACCTAGTACCAAATACAAAACCCCAAAACAAAAACTTGGATTTACATAAGGAAAGAAAAATCAAAGGAAAAATAAGTGAAGATGAAATAGAATTCTTTTTTCTTATTCTTAACTGACTTTAATTGATCCCAGTAAACCAGGAGTAGAGGGGAACTTTCTCAACTTGATAAAGAATATCTACCAAAAAGTTACAGATGGAATCATACTTCATGGTAAGGTACTTTAAGTTTTTCCATTAAGATCAGAAACAAGTCAATTATCTCTGCTTTTAAATACTGCATTGTATTACTCACTGATGCAATAAGAAAAGAAAATGAAATAAAAGTCATAGTAATTGGGAAGGAAGAAATAAAACTGTTTACAGATGACATGAACATCTATGTAAAAAACTGAATTAATAACTGAAACAAAAACAGAAACCTCTTGAATCTGAAATTAATAAGCAATATAGTCAATCACCCTATGTTACAGCAACAGAATTTAAAGTTAAAAGCAGGACCATTTACGTTAGTACTCCCTAAAATAAATGCCTAGGTGAAAAATCTAAGAAAATACTTATAAGATCTATATGAGGAAAATTATGAAACTGATGAATGGAGACAAAGCAAAAATTAATTGAAGTGATATTTCATAGTCATGGATAGGATGACTCAATACTGACCACATATTATATCTTATGAAATTGATCTATAAATTTACCACAATTCCTATCATATTCTCAACAAGTTATTCTGTGGATATTTCAAACTGGTTATAAGGTAAAAGACCCAGAATAAACAATATAATATTTAAAAAAGAAAGAAGTTGGAGGATTTATACTATCCAAGTTGAAGACTTACTATAAATCTGGAGAAATCAAGGCAGTGTGGTTCTAGTGAAAGAACAAACAGACCAATGAGGCAGAATAGAGCCTAGAAACAGACTCGTATAAAACCAATCAACCGCTCTTTGGTGAAGGAGCAAAGGCAATCCAATGGAGAAAGACAGCCTTTACAACAAATGGTGCTAGAACAACTGAACATCCACATATACAACACAGGTAGACACAGACCTCACATCTTTCACAAAAATTAACTCGAAATGGATCATAAATCTAGATGTGAAAAGCGAAACTATCATATTCCTAGAATACAACATACAAAAACCAGATTGAAGTTGAGTATGGTGATGACTCTTTAAAACACAGCACCAAAGGTATGATCTATGAAAGAAAGAACTGATAATCAGGACCTCATTAAAATTAGAAGCTTCTGTTCTACAAATGCCAATGCCAATGAACTAATAAGAAAGCCATAGGCTGGAATAAATAATTGCAAAGATGTGCCTGGTAAAAGACTGGTAAAGAAATCATGCAAAGAACGTTAAATTCAGTTATGAAAACAAACAACCCAATATACTCACAAAAATGGCCCAGTGATCTTAGCAAACACCTCACCAAAGAAGATATAGAGATGGAAAATAAGCACATTGAAGGTATTCCACCCCATATATCATCAAGGAGATGACAATTAAAATAATGCAATACCAGTTCACTCTTAATTGAATAAGCAAAATCTGAAACACTAACAAACCAAATGCTGGCAAAGATGTTGAAGCAATAGGTGCCGTCATTCATTGCTGATGTGAACGAAAAATGGCAGAGCCACTTAAGACAGTTTGACAGTTTCTTATCAACCTAAACATACTTTTACCAAATGATCCATGGTATTTGCCCATAAGAAACGACAAAATCATTGAACATAAGCTCTATAATAAGACTCATTGTTGCTTGATATTTACCCAATGGTGTTGAAAACTCACCTCTACACAAAACCTTGTGCATGGATGTTTAGAGCAGCTTTATTTCTAATACCAAAATTGGATGACATCAAGATGTCCATCAGTAGTGGAATGGATAAATAAACTGGTAATCCAAACAATGCAATATTATTCAGTACTAAAAAGAAATGTTTCAAGCCATGAAAAAATACAGAGGAAACTTAAATGCAATTTACTAACTGAAAATAAACAATCAAAAGCCTACATATTATATAATTCCAACTATATTGTTTTTTGGAAAAAGCAAAATTATAGAGGCAGTAAAAAGATCAGTGCTTGCCAGGCACTGAGGGTGAAGGGAGGGATGAGTAGGTGGAACACAGTATTTTTAGGTCAGTGAACATACACTTTATTATCCCATAGTGATGGATACATGTCATTATACATTTGCTCAAACCCACTGAATATACAACCCCAATAGTGAACCCTAGTGTAAACTTTGGACTTTCAGTGATTATGATGTGTCAGTTAGGTTCATCAATGGTAATAATATATCATTCTTGTGAGAATAAGGGTAACAGGGGAGACTATGCTTATGTAGAGACAGGGAGGAAATGGGAAATCTCTGCAAACAAAATTTCTCTAAGAAAGAAGTCTTTTCAAAAGCAGGTAAACATTATGACTTAACATGGTCTAAAGCAGTGCTGTCCAATGCTGTACCCATGAATTTCAGGTGGCAAGGTGAACACTTGAAATGTGACTAAATTGAGATATGGTATAAATGTAATAAAATACCTAATTCCAAAGACTTAATTAAAACAAAACTAAAATATATCATTAATATTTTCATGGTTACTATGTGATGAGATAATACTGTTTGAATGTACTGGATTAAATAAAAGTACTATTAAGGTATTTTCTCTTGTTTATATTCACCATTTTAATAGATATGAGAAATGTTAAAATTACATAGGTAATCCCCACATGTAGCTTGCATCATACTTTTTCTTTTCTTTTCTTTTTTTAAGAGAGAGAGGGACAGTGAGAGAGAGAGAATCAATTTTATTTAGTTTTTTATGTGCCTTCTGTAGCTCTGACACTTTGTTGTATACATGGTGCTGGGGTTCGAACCTGCATCCTCACTCATGCCAGTCAAGCACCGTAACCACAGAGCCATCGCTTCAGCCCTTGCATCATACTTCTGCTAGACAATGCTGGTCTAAATGTTCTACCCCTACCATTGTGGTAGGGTTTAAGGATGTAAAGGGGAAGAAAGGACAGTCCGAGCACATGTTTGGAGACAGAGGGAAATGGCCTAGCTGACCAGAGCAGATGTGCATAATGACACACCTGTGAAAAGGGGAGGGAATTCTATTAGAGAATAATGAATGATTATGTGCAATTACATATACAGTGAAAAATAGACAACTGGAAAGGCGATTGTCAAAGTGAGAACATAGTTTTAGGAAGTACTGTAATTCATTGCTGCACATGAAAAAGTAGAGACAGTGTAATCCTGGGAGGCTGAGGCAGGAGGATCGCAAGTTCAGAACCAGCCTCAGCATCTTAGCAAAGCCCTAAGCAACTTAGCAAGGACCAGTTTCAAAATAAAAATTAAAAAGGACTAGGGATGTGCTTCAGTAGCTAAGTGCCCCTAGAGGTTCAATCCCTGGTACCGGGTGGGGGGTGGGGGCGGTGGAGGTAGAGACAGGGAGAAAATGGCATCATCTTGCTGTGAAACAATGTGCTTTTAGATGAGACTGATGGTACTGGGAAGAGGAAAAAGAAAACCAAAGATGCTTGAGCAAAAAATGAATGCTGTAAATTGAAATTTCAATTTAAACCTTAGCCTATCACTGATTGTCACACTGACATCATCTGCAGAGCTGAAACAACAAAAAGGCTATCCTTTGTCTCCTGCTTTAGCAAACACCAGTCAAATACTTTACTGGATAAAAACTGCTTAAGGTGGGAAACTGGAAAGGCACCAGATAGAAAGCTCTAGGAAATGCCAAAATCATTGAAGATAAGCTCCATAATTAATATTCATTGCCAGGAACTGTCTTCCATGGCTTTTAGCTGCTACAGACATTTCATTTACCTCATATGCACACAGGATAAAACCCACCAAAAGATTTCCCATAGGCAAGGAAAATGTGAACAGCCTAGGGTACTTCTTGACTTCTGTTGTTAACTGCTGTGTGAAAGAAAAAGCTATATATAGATTTTTTCATTCCTGTTTCTGTAATTTAAATGAGACCCAAAGTCAAAGTAAAAAGACTCAAATTTTCAAATCCAAAAAAATAACTTTTAATTTGTAAAAGAAGTGGAAATACATATTTTACTTCAGGGTAAGTATCACTGTGCTGATCTGCAAAATGACCTGATTCTGCTTTGGAATACATCAAAATGTATGTAAAAAAAATCCACCCACCCCCTCCTGCCAGCTTACATTCAATGTCCTCTTATGATCCACTGTTGGTTCCAAAGTAGATTATATTCAAGAATCAAGAGGTGAAAACACTTGATGAATAAAGGTATTAAAATGACTAGTGTGTCTCTGAGATAGCAATTACCTTAGTAACTTCAGAATCCTTAAGAATATGTTGTGAGCGCTCACAAAGGGTGTCAGATTGAGTGGAAGGGCAAATAATCCTACTTTACCTACACAAACTCTGAATGGAACAGAGCACAGTACTCATCCTTCTAACTGCCCAAATCAACAGATCAAGTCACTGCAAGACAGGAATATCGTTTAGAAGATACAACAAAAGCTAAGCTGCTTGGGTTAATTCTTCCATGTTCTGCTGGTAGGAAGGAAATCTTGAACAGGATGACAAGTCATTAATGATTGGGCACTGGTATTTCAAATCATACTCTGATTTAGAATTTTACCTCCCAAATGTTCATTACCTTGTAACTATATTCAGAATTTTAGTCAATAAATTAGGTGGTACATGATATAATTAGTGGTAATCAAGCAACAAATCCTGTGCTCAACTATGGCCATAATCCTATGGTAAGGACACTGTTTTTGTTTGTTTGTTTTGTTTTGTTTTGTTTTTTTAAGAAAAGGGACAACAGAGGAACTAGAAATTCTATGTACATTTTCAACTTCTGCAGATCATACTCGGATACATCTATCCTTTTGATTCCCCATCACTGGGGATTAAATCCTGGAGCATTTTACCACAGAGCCCTTTGTATTTTTTAAAATTTGAGATAGGGTCTTACTAAACTGCTGAGGCTGGCTTTGAATTTGCTATCCTCCTGCCTCAGCCTCTCAAGTTGCTGGGATTACAGGTGTAGACCACCATGTCCAGGGCATCTTTCCATTTTGACCTGAGTCATCCCACAGAATGTGATGTTTGGGAAGTGTTGTTTGTTGGCTTTGGTTTCCTCATAGATGATATATGGAAAATGTTACTTGTCCTCAAAAGACTATTGTGAGGAATGAGACAAAAGTCTCTAGTGTCTAGTAGATATCCAGAAGAATAAAAAATCACGGATTACATTTATATGCATTCAGAGCATTATTTTGTGTCCCGGCAAATCCCTCAGGACTTTGCAAATTCTCAAGTAGCCTTCGAATTGAGTAGACTATGGAAACAAGAGTGCAAAGAGCAGATGGTCCATTTCAAATAAGTAATGATTATATTAAAATAAGGCAGGTCTAGTCCCTGAACACAGCTGATGACTTCATAACCTAGACCAGAAACACGATATTCTCCTATCATCAGCCTCCATACCCTACCCCATCCCAATGTAACTGACTTTCCTCTGCTCTACACAGTTCATAACTATGATGGTATACATTGTTTCTCAAGGTAAACTGAGCTTGCAACCCTTCCACTGCTGAATCAGTACTGAGTGCATGGTTTTGCTGGGGCTGAGTGAATACTTGCCACAGAAAAAGATACACTTCATTTATCTTTTCCACTTGCTAAAGACCTGAAAAGATGCATAGCATGCTTGCCAGAAATTTAGAATTTATAGTTGAAAACGTGTTTCAAGATGAGCCATGTTCCTTTTTCTTATACAGCTAGCTAGGGGCACTTCTGAGAAGTAGGAGCCTATGTTTCCTCAGGAATTATGTCCTTTTTAATTTCATAAGTGCATCTGTGAAAATAAATGTTAATCTACAGCGATGCTGGAGGGGCAACCTGAATGCAGTGCTTCAACCATATTGGGAGATTTCTGCACCTAGATATTTCTTGCAGAAATCAGGAGAACATTTAGTAATTAGTCTGAGGAATTTCATATTTTTCCTTAGGTCAGATAGATCAAGAGGGACTTGTCAGGAAAAATCCTGAAGAAAAGTTCACGTTTCTGTCAATTTCATCACTACCCATCTCTCAAGTTTATACCCCATTTTTTTTCAGGTTCCTTTTTACCTCGTGGTCTTTAGCTCCTAGTGATAAAAGAAACTGAATAACATAAGAGACTAATTGTAGGATGTTTGATTTGCCCAAATGATATCACATATTTAAGCTGATAATTTCCCTTAATTGTAAATAAACAATAAGAGATTCAGTCAACAGTAACAGATAACATTCAGGGACTATCTATTATGCAGGAATATTCGGAAGTGAAATGATTAGATTATGAGAGCTCTCTTAGTGTGTACTAGTTCGAATGGGCTAACTGGATGGTAACTGTAGGCAGATGGTAGGAGCTCAGAGAAGATGGGTCACCAGGGGTGAGACCTGGAAGGGCGCTTCTTTCCTTCTGACCCTTGTTTTATTTCCTTTTCTGTTTCTTAGCCACCATGGGGCGAGAAGTGCGTCTGTATCATGCCCTTCTGCTGTGACGTTTTGCCTCAGCTTCAGGCCAGAGCAACAGACTCAGCCAACCATGGATTAAACCTCTGAAATCATGAACCAAAATAAACTTTTCTTCCTCTAAATTGTTCTTCTCAGGTATTTTGATCACAGCAATGGAAAGCTGACCAATACACTACGCTTTACATGTAGGGCATTATTCTAAGTGCTTAATATGTAATTAATATCTCATCAATCCTCACAAAATCCTGATGAGGCAAATGCTGTGATTATCCCATTTGTACAAAGAAGGAAATGGAGGCACAGAGAATTTAAGTTACTACCTTATGTTAAACCAGGATTCAAACACAAGCAGTTTGGTGCAAGTGCTTGTGTTCTTAAAAATTATAGTATATTGCCACTAGCAAAGTGGATTATGTGCACACATAAATTATTACATACAAATCACACCATTTGTGAAGCTGAAGATGTACCTACTTATGTTTAGTTGAAGAGTCACATATCTTCCATAAATTAAAATTGTGATGGGTATGCATGTAATTCATCAGAAAAGAAAATGTTAGGAATCGCCTCTACATGATGGAATCATAATTAATCTGTCCTTGCATTTATTTGTATATACATTAAATTATTTTTAACTATATCTTACATTCCTTTTTCACAATGAATATGTGTCATTTGTATAATTAAAACAGTAAAAAGAAAGAAAAAAACAGAAGGAAAGAATTCCTGGAAGAACCCCCTAACAGCAGAGTCAACTCAAAGATGAGTTACCACCGAACCTTGAATCTCCTCTAATTGTAAATTCCACCTACCTATTTCATTTACATAGCACTTTAGAGTTTGCAGAAACTTTGCAAATGTTATCTAAGCATTTATTCATCAAAATTCACTGTTCAATTTATTATTCAATGTAACAGAGAAGAAAGGGAAGAAAGGAAGGTCAGTAGCTAAAGCAGAGGACACTGATTTTTATAATGGCCTCACAGAAGCAAGCTGTGGTCTGTATAAAAAAGACCCCTTCCTGGGTGAGGAATTCATGTTGGATGCCTTGGTGACAACTCAACTCTGGCAAGGATGCAAAATCTGAGGCTGTCATGTGGTCAGGTAACATAGTGTTTCTTCAAAGCAGAGGGACAATTTTTATGAGAATGGCAACGAAATTGGAAAGACAAGAACATTCATGAACATGTTCTTTATTTTTAAAAAATACTACCTTGCGCTAATTCTACATAATTGACTAGTATAAAAGTGCAAAACCTCAAATTGGACAAAATAAACAAAGATGAATTCTACCATTCTCAAACATGAAATGGTTTTCCTCTGGTAATCAAGGGAAAGAATGTTCTTCTTTCTTACTTTTCCCAAATGATGCTACTTCTTGGATAATGACCAGTGCAGAAGTATCAGAGTTTCTTTCATAAGCTAGCACTGGGATAATCCAAAGGAGGTATAGCTAAGTGGTCAATGCCATATTGCTCCACAGTCGCGCCTAAAGGCTTTGCCATCTTTGGGTTGTCCCATGGGCCACATTCATGGCACTTGCATACCACTGCCATAGGAATCTGTCTACTCACTGGTTATCAATTGAATGTGAGTGATTATATGCAATGGTTGCACTACATTCTAAGACACCCAAATTTTTAAAAACATAATAATTTAGAAGAGATTCTTAAAAAGATAGATTCTCTAAGGCCCTACTTTTAGAGAATTTGCTTCAGTTGGTCTGGGAGAGGCCCATGAATTTGCATCTGTAATAAGAAACCTACATGATTTTTTTCTGTTCTTTATGGTAGACATAAATGAAAAACAGGTGCTACTATAACAACAGTACATATTTTTGCTGTCCTAATAAATTCTCATCTGAGTATGAATAACTATGGCCAGGGTGAATTTTTCAGCTTTGCTTCATTAATAATTCATCAAGACTGAATATTTTTGTTGAATATAGTTGAGTGATTGCGAATTTGGCAGGTCTTGTAGGCAAATTTCCTCCCCTATATCACATCATCGGGCCAACCTCAGTCATTGGCACTACAAAACCCTGCACAAGGGTGATGAGTGTGAGACAGTCATTCAGATGAGAGACCTGTCCACATGTTCAATTAAAATGCAACCAAGGAAAGAAAATACAACTCCACCCTTAGAACAAGAGCAGGTCTAGCAACCTGAGGTCCCTGAAAAATGGCTAAATAAGATATTAAGTTGTGTGGCAATCATTTAAGATACAATTTAGAGTACTAGCAATCATGTTGAGCTGAATGATATGGAAAGGACCTGAAATACTTCTGCCAAAATTACAGTATCAGTGACCATACTTATTTTGTTTCTTTGATTATCTATATTTATTTTTAGTGCATTTTCCTGGAAAAATATGTGCCTATACATAGAGCAGAATAGTCTGGATGTGGCATACTCAGTTCCAATCAAAATGAGAATAAATACTAAGCCACCCCTTAGATGCTAATACAAACTTTTACACACAAAATTCCCAGAGGAGCAACTTAGAGTATGATTAAGATAACATGACAACCTCTTTCTGGAGAAAGAATGTGATTTACACTCAATGGTATAAAACTTGAACTAAAACAATGTAACTACTGCGAATCCCTTGGGCAGTATATTTAAAAGTAATAGTCTCCACACTCAATCGACCTTGCATCCTATGTAGCCATTCATGTGTTCTTCCCAGGTGGGGAGTGACATGGGAGTAAAGGGCATTTTCAGGAGTCTGGGAAAGTTATTTTGACATCAGAGGAGGTAGAAAAAAATGTTATCTGGGCTCTCAGGTGTGAGCAGTTTAGAGAGACATCCTTTCATGAAAGAAATAGTGCCATCAACAATGCCAGGTCTAAACTTCCATACTGAAGGACACCATTCAGGGGGGAAGGTTTATGCTGAGCCAAGACTCCTTCGAATTCTAGCAATTCTATAAATATTAAATGAGTATACACTAGGTACTGAACAAAGCAGGGAATATGTAAGTATACCAATCAGAAGAAAATCCTGCCTTTATGACATATATATCTTAATGGGAGGAGAGAAAAAGTCAAGAAAATAAATGTCAGGTACATAATACATTCAGTGCAAATAAGGGCCACGAAGAAAAACAAAGCCAGAAAGACATGGAGAGTCCGACAGCGGTGGAGGGCTTTAAACAGACTGGTCAGGAGGAGACTCACTGAGGTTAGAGTCAGGTGAAGACTTAAAGGACGGAGCAATAAACAATGATAAAATAACAGGAAGAATTTGACACTGGGGCAGCAAATTCAAAGGGAAGGGGAGACTGTAAGACAATTAGGGCACAGCAGGAACCAAATCAGCCCCACATAGACATGGCCACATATCTGAAAGTCAAATCTTCGCCTGTGATCAGAGTGTTGATGAGAAGTATACTTTTGGTGAGTCCATGAGTGAGCAGGCCAGGCTGTGGGGAAGTTTACTTTGTGGGAATCTTTGTGAGCAACTTGTCAGGCATACTTTTGCTCCTGTCCCTTTTGCTCCAAGAAAAGGCCATTTCTCATACGTATCTGAAGAAGTATGATGCGTGAAACCACAATCATCAGTCTGCCTGCATGACCAGAGTGGGAGTGATGCATCCTCACCATGAATGCTTCTGGTAAGTTTACACTGTCTATTCTTCGTTAATATGATAGTTTTCTATGGCCACTATAACAAACTACTGAGTAGTCAATGGCTTCAAATAGCACAAATAAATCTTACAGTTCTGTAGGACAGGGGCCTGGCATGAGTCTTTCCTGACTGAAGTTCAGTCTGTCTGCAGGGCTGCATTCCCTTCAGCAGGCTCTGGGAAGGATGACATTCTCTGCCTTTTCCCAGATCTAGAGGCCAGCCCAACATCCCTTCATTCAAGACCCTAGTCCTCCATCTTGAGAGCAGGCAAGGGTGGCTGGGTTCCTCTCATATTCTATCACTTGGACCCTGCTTCTGCAGTCATATATCATTCTCTGGCTCTTGATTCTCCCTTCTGTCCTTTTCCCACTTTTAAGGACATTTCTGACTACATTGGGCCCAATCAATAATCAAGGCTATCCCTCAAGTCCCAGTTGAATTACATGTGCAAAGTCCACTTTGCCATGAAGGCAACATATTTATAGGCACTGAGGATTGAGATATGGGCGCAGTTGGGAGTCATCATTCTGCTTAACGCGGTTAATATGCTTTTTTCTTTTGGTGATTGCCTTTTGCTTTTTCTTAGTTTTGGTTTTATTTTTGTTTTTCAGGATCTGATCAAAATTGTATAAGAAAAACTTTCATTAATCACTGAAAAACTGGCAAGAGAAAGAAAGGACCTTTAACATAAGGACACTATTGAGACAAAAACTATTTTCTAGTATAATATCACCTTAAAAGGATAACTTATTGCTACAGGATCATAAAATAAATAAAAATAATCACGACGTTGAGCCAACGACAGTCTCCTTGGCATATCCTAAAAATGTGTAAATCAGAGAAAATTAATTACTCACTCTGAGCCTCAGTTTCTTTGAGGCATATTTTTAGGTCATTATGAAAACTGAATAGGACAGGCAGGACATTTTCTTTGTTGTTACTGTGACTTCTGTTCTAACAATATCAACATTATTTTCACTTGTTTCCTACAACCCCTAATCTAGTTTCTGAATAAAAATCTTCATTTTAAAATATCTTCTATATCAACCAGGCTTCAATGTTGCTGCTTTTCTATTCTATAGAGTTAGGGGGACTCTTCAACTCGCTATGCAAATTAGATCCACCCTAAGACCAAATTAGTATGCCAGGGCACAAAACCTGAAGTTATTTTTAAGAGAATTGCCCTGTGGTCACTGCCCTTCTTTTTTTCTTCCCTCTCACAGCTGTTGCTGAGAGGAACAATCACCTGGCAGAAACTGGTGGCAGCAGCTGTCGGTACAGAGAAAGGCTGCAGCCCACTGGCCAGCACTCCAGCCTCCCGCAGAAGGCAGTCAGGGAGCTCAGATCAGGTGCACAGCAACATTGGAGATCAGGTTGCCCTCTGGGAGAGCTGGCCATCTGCCTGGTGACCTTCAGGGCCACCTGCCTCTTCAGAGAAGGGCTGGGTTGAGGGAAGAACAGCAGCTACCTGTTGTGGCTTCTGAAAGCCTCATGTTCATCCCTTATGCTGGTGCTAAGCTCTTGATGTCCCACATTACATATCTAGCATGTCTGTATCAGGCATATTAAGTATTTTGAGGGCATGGATCCAGTAGTATCTGCTTCTTCTAAAACCATTTCTAGACCCATACTAGCATTTTGGTTGGTGAGGTCTACTGTCATTGATTATACTGACCTTGGCTGGCAGAAATCATTGAATGTTCAATTTTGCCTCTGCAGTCACTGAGTCCAACCACTTGTTATTAGGAATAAGTAAATGGAGGCCTCCAAAGAGTGATTTTCTCAAAGGTAAGAATAAGAACTTTGTTTTATTGGGGCTTCAAATTAACTTTCCTGTCCCTGGCCAATACCTAGAATCTAAGGTGTCTTATCATTGTACTTTAATATACAATTATTGCATAGAGCAGATAAGTAGTTATATTATTTTCAGGGCTAAATATGATACTTTCTTTATTTGCAGATGAAAAATCTGGAGGCAAAAAAAAAAAAAAATGCAGGTGCCTTCTGCATGTGGCTAAAGCCAATGGCAAGGATGGTCAGAGACAGTACTGTATTTAAGATGCAGCACCGTGGCCAGAGCTCGTGGCCAGGTTATACAAACAGCTGTGTTGGCCTAAGCCTAGTGTTTGGGGACCGCACAGAAGGCAGATGGGTGGCAGAAGGAAGAGCTAGTGAATAACCAGGGAGAAAAAGCAAGTGAACATGTTCCTCGAACCTCTCTAAAAATGGATCCACAGTTTCCACATTTCCAAATGTTCACCTATCGATAATTAAGAAAATGAAACCTACAGGTATCAGAAGGGAAGGCTCAAAGCAAGTCCTGCAATATGCCATGTCTGCTCTACTGAAGCAGGAAGGTTGTGGGAGATAAGCCTGTGCACATTTCAATTGCAGGGGCCACCTTTTATTTTGTTCTCCAGGTCACCATCCCTCTACCTCTCCCAGGTCTCAGCACTGTGCCATGTATGTGACAGGAACTCAGTGTTTTGACTTGACTGCATTCTTTTACACCCATCCCAAATAGGCAAAACTCTCCATTTCCCTTTTTCATGATTGTTCAAGTGGCCAGGTTCACTTGGCACTACAGACAATACAAGAGCAATCAGCCAAGAATGAAATGCCTTAAAGGCCAGAAAAGCAGACTAGAATCACTTGCTGCAGAAAGACCTCAGCATGAGGGGTAGGCAGGAGCTGCCTCTGAGTCACAGAGGACACAGACTAGGCCAGACACATCTGCTCCCAGTGATCCGATGATCCCATTATTTTCCAAGTTTGCTCAGATTAATCAGAATCTCTAAATCTGCTGAGGCCCCCTAACACCCAAGTAATAGCTACATCAGAGATGAACTTATGCTAATCTATGAATGTGTACGCCCCACGGTCATTAGCTGATGAGATGGACTCCTCTGTACAATTGCCAAGGATTTCTTAAATAGAGAAGTAATGAAAATGTCTTCAATAATGCTCCACATTAACACTGTACTTTTTATAGTGCTCATACGTTATGTGCCTGCAATTTTTCATCAAGTATCTAGAGATTCTTAATATTTTGCAAGATGGCTTCTGGAAGGCAACAGCTTCCAGGGAGAAAACAGCTTTATGATGGATACAGGAATCTGTATTTAACAGATTCCATTGGGGGCAGTTTGTCATCAACAATAAAAATACAAATATTTTGATTTATGTTGGACTCATTAATTATATCCTTACCAGGCCATAATTTGGAAAAACTCTGTATATAGTAAATTAAAGAACATTTTTTTTCATCTTCATGTAAGAGCCCTCCTGAAGTCCTGACTGGAACAACTGCTATTTACTGGCCAGGCAGAGAGGCTTTACTTTCCCTGCCAAAGGTAAATACCCAAAAGGAATCCAAAATTAAGTCTGAATGAAAATTTGGATGAGTACCATTAGGGCTCTAATTTGGGTAAAAGCAGTCTTCAAAGGTTATGTGCTGTGAGGGAGATTTGGCTTATTAAGTAGGCTGGAGACTCCTAAATAACAGAAGTTATTCCAGGCAGATTGGATTTTGTCCCAAACTGGTTATTTTGAGTGGACTTATACAGGGAAATGAAATGATTTGTTGGAAAGCAAAGGTGTCTCATTGGTTTAGTCTATCAGGACCAAACAAGTTACTTATATACTAAGTGTCACTGTGGATAGACTGACCCACCTACCAAGCAACCACCGTGACACTCGACAACCCAGCCTTCCCTCTGCACTTGCCACACTCATTCCTGCCTCTTCTGTGGATCTCCTTTCTTCCTTGCCTTTTCTCTGAGTCTGCCAGGACTTTGAAAATGTCACAGTCTTTAATGTTAAAATGGGAATAATTTATAAGCAAGGACATCTTTTGGGATGTGCTAAGAAATAAATAAAATAATATATCTAAAACAACAGAGTCTGAAATGTGGAAAATGCTCAATATAAGTTAGTTGTTACTGACATTTTCATCATTTTTATGTCCATGCAAGTCAGCAAAACTAAGGGGCAAGGCAGAGGCAAGATGGTGGAACATTTGGGCACAGAGCTGAGTCAGGACAGCTGGTCACTGAAGAAGGAACAAAGGAACCTGTGTGGTGGGAGATGTGATGGGGTTTTGAGGCCTAATTGTTACTATAAGCCTGGACTCTCCAAGCCCCTCAGCCTGCAGAACTGATAGAGCATCATGCTAACATAATGGGTAATGTTATCAATGGGTGTAGAGCAGCACAAAGACTCCGGGAAAGACTTGGTTTGGACTCTTCATTCAGGGGACACAAGTCTGTTCTCCAGTCATACCCCTGGGAACTCTGCAGCCCATCTTAGTCCATATCAAACTGTTGTTTCCTATATGAAGACTCACGCTGCAAACTGTCCTCAATGCTTTTGGTATTTTTAACTTTTCCTTTGTTGATGTTTAGAATAAAGATGTGTATGATAAGAAGAGGAAAAAAATATATCTTTTCTGTATTAAGCTGAGACACAAGTCAGTTGCTGATAACCACATGTGAGGGCTCCAGGAAGCTGCAAGACAGCAGGTCATGCAGGCCTCTGCCCAAAGATGCTGTCCTATCCCCTGGGCGACCTTCTCATCACCTCATTCCCATTCATCCTGATGTTGTTTTGCTCATTAACTGTTCACATTTAAAGCAATTCCATTAGAGTATAAATCAGATCTTGTTATTTCACCTACATTGAACCATTATACTTTATAAGATTCAAAAATCCTATTGCAGGCTCTAGGGACCAGCATGCCCAGGCCTTTCTTTATACCACCAGTCTCATCCACGACTCTTCCATCCCTCCTTCCAGCCTGTCCAGTTATTTACCTTCTGCCCTGCGACACACAGCCTCTTTCTCACCTCCTTTGCACTGGTTTTTCTCCCTGTACGGTACTGTCTTTCCCTTGTGGCCTCCTCTGGCTCCTTGAAAATCACCTTCTTGGATAGGCTCTCTTTGATCATCCATATAAAGGAACCCTTCGCTAACCCCCCACTAACTCTTGACCTTACCCATGTTTATATTACCTTTAGAGCACAATCACAATGGGTTCTTATGGGACAATTTATTTGTTGACTTGTTTAATCAGTGGCTAATGGGAAGGAACCTAGAGATCGCTGCTGTATCCACAGCACCCAGACCAGTGCTGCAGATGAAGTAGAGATGGAGTTAAGTATATAATAAGTGAATGGTTCCTTTAAGACTTTCCCATTTTATGTAAAACAGTGTGGCAATTTTTAATCCCTTTATGAACATGTTTTTGAGGGACTGGAATGGAATCTCACAGATTAGACTGGGTTTGGGAAAATCTAATGGTTTGTGTAAGGCCAGAGACAGTGGGTAGAGCTTACCCCCTCATGATAGTGTCTTACAGGATTTCTAGAATTGTGTGCAAGAACAAAACAGAGGACTAGCAGATCCTTGTAGATGAACTGTCTGCTTTATAAAGCAATTGAGAAGGGACAGAAATGTCTTGTACCTTAGGGCCAAAGCATTTCCAACACAAACGTATATTTTTAAATATGTTACTTCTTTCTTTTCAGAAGACCTGACTTGGCATTCCACCACACGTCACTGCTGGTGCTCTATTCACCACACTGGCTTGTGACAGGAACTCTGGCTGAGTTCTGTGCGCCTTGAACAAAGCAAAATGCCCCTGTCCAATGATTCATTTTGGAAGTGGAAAGAAATTCTCAAAATGGTTTTGAGGACTGTTTGGAGGGAGGAGGGTAAGATTGAGTTATAATTGCAGCCGTTTTATTTTCTTTTTTACAGACAAGAAATGTAAAGATGATTTTTAGAATTTCATTTGCTTCTCTCCTTCCCCACCCAGCCACGTGCCTCCCCATTCCCATACTGAAGAGCGAGCTTTGAAGGGATGCAGGTGTTAAAGCATATTCATATGGAAAATGTTCTTCAAACACAGTTCTAAATTATACTCGTGACCGATTGTGTGAATATTTACAGCAAGTTTGCTTATCCGTTAAAGGAAGAGTAATTTTCCATTCAAGCCTCATATTTTGATAAAACACTCACCATATTATATTCCATCTTTCCAAAGAAAACCCCCCATTAAAACAATATATCTGGTTCTTTACCTTTATGTTCAGGTACATAAATTGTTTTGCAACTGTTTTATTTTCTGCTTCACCTACATAGTCTTCAATGAATAAGAAAATGTATAAATGTCAGTTGGTTCTATGGACAGGCTCAGTCATATACACAGCCACAGGTTTTTGTGACTTTGATTTTCATTGTGCTAAAGTTGTACCTATTTTTCAAAATGTCATAAAGCAAAAATCTATTGGGAGAGGGAAAAATGATGACAACTTCTGTTTCTAAAGGCAATCAGACCTTGGGAAGTTTCCCTAATTGCTGTGCGCGCACACACACACACTGTTCTCTACTCCTCCATCCAAAAACCACCCTTAGATCATTCTTGCCTAAGCTGTAGTGACCACCCTGCATTGGATTACAAGTCCTATTGCACATGAGCAGCTAAGTAAAGAAGATGGGGCAGGATTGGGAGGTGCAGGAAAGGGACTGGATTCAAGAGTTAAATTCTTAATTCAACAAGAAACCTATATATGACTTTCATCTTTAACTCATCAGCATAAATACTTGATTAAATCAGAAAATTGACATCTGGGAGGTTCAGCTGATCTACCCAAGAGAAACCACCACCAATTTCTGGCTCGTGGGACCAGCAGAAGGGCAACAGGCCTTTCACAGAGGCAGTATTAGGTACCTCCATCAGAGAATCTTTAGCGGGGTAGAGCTAAAAAGGCAGCAGATTTGTGACAGGTGTCTGAAAGCCTGAGAAAAATCTCTTAGCTATATTTAAGAGAAGTAAGATTCTCTGGCATTCTAGTTTGGTCCCTAACTAAATGCCATTAACTATGGGGCCAAGAATTTATCAAATAGAATTTTAACTTTAATTCTAATTAGATTTGTACTTCTCTTAACTCTGCTTAATTCTAACATTACACTCTTCTCATAATTGCGTGGCCCCAGATTTTAATGCCATTCCCAAGTGACTGCTTTAAAGATCTCCACTTCTCTGCCAAAGGAACCCTCCCTCTTAATGTAGCAGTGGTCTTTTTCCGCACAGGTCTTGCTTACACTCCTGAAGAGCTACCTCCAGCTCCTTTAGGAGTCTGAGACTATACATCTGAAAAGCACCAAACTGCCCCTGTCAACCTACTGCCAATTTAAAAAGAGAAAAAAAAGAGAGTAGAGGAAAAAAGAGCATCTTCATTCTCAAAACTGTAGAATCATGGCTCCCACTGAAGTTGGCATAGTAAGATTTTCAAAAGCTATTTCTTGGGCTGGGGTGTAGCTCAATGGTAGCAAGCTTGCCTAGCACGCAGGAGGCAATTCCCAGTTTAAAAAAAAATTTCTCATACACACACTGACTTGAAAGTCTTAAACATGCACAATCATAAAAAGGCTTAAACAAACCACCTTCCTTATAAGATAAATAAATAGTCTATTTACCTTCAGTTTATAGCTGACAAAATTGCTGCAGAGAATACATGTTTTTCGGCTAGTGAGAGAGTGGGTTTCAAAGCCAAGGCCCCTCTTCCCAGCCTGCGGTCTCTAGCTTCTCTTGGCTTCTCCTACTCTACTGGCAGCCTAGGGCTAAGCTGAGGCTGAAAGGGTCTTAATGATTCCTTTCAGAGGCAACAGAGACAAAGAAAATATTACACAAGAGAATTAAATGTTTCAGATTTTGTTCCACACTGGGCAGAGAATAAGAGACATAATCATTCTCAAATATTGAGACTGCTGCTTCCCATCTCTCTTTGTCAAGTGTTGGCAGTAGCTGAGAAGAAAAGGATAAAAATGTAAGTAATATACACATTGCACCTTACACTTAGCTTTTCAGCTAGAGGTAGGGAAAGGAAGATCTCTGCTAAGTACCAAGGGGGAATCCTGCAGGAAAAGACCCAAAGGCATTTCACCAAGACACCACTGGTTTTATTTTTATTTTTTTTCTTTGCAAGCAAGAATCACTTTATTACCTACAAGAGTTGCCCTTTTTCTATCTCAGGAGAAAGCCAGAAAATGCAAAACAACAGAGAAACTCTTTTTGTAACATTTTCAATGTTATTTCTCAGTTTTGAGAGAGATTTTTAAAAAGTAGCACTGTCACAAGTTAAGGGAGAGGGAGGGAGATTCCCACAGTCTTCTTTTCCCCTTTAGAATTATAGGGCTCTTAACTTCTCCAGTAGTACAGGGCTCTGAAAAGTACTTTCAGAACACAGTTCCGACATTTCTTTTCAGTCCGTTCTTAAGAATGTTGGAATGTGAACAAAAAAAGAAAAAAAAAAGTTATTTCAACTGCAGTTTTCACTCTGTGTTTGGCCCGGAAGCACTGCTGACGTTGCAGAATAAATACCAGCGACACAACAAGCAACCAGGAAAAAAAATTGAGACTGACAAAGTGCACATTATGCAAGACTTAATTGAATATATTTCTTCACATAGAGGGAAACAACACAACAGTCACAGGGCAAAATCCAAAGAATTGAACACATTGGGCATTTTAATTACAGAAAATAGGACATTCTTACCATAATTGTTTATAATAGCTGTGTACATGTGTTGCATTAAACCAGTTCTGAGTTGAGGGCTTAAGTAAACTAGACAAGACACACAGGCTAATATCCTACTCCCTATTGTCACTGTAGACTAAACATCTATTAGTCATTAATAAAACATTAAGGTGAAATATAAATATACACGCTGCTCCTCTCAAAGGTATCACAGCAAAGGCCCTTACTCATAATAAAACTGCTTGGTGCATCACTTATGGAAACAGAGAGAGTGCTACCAGCTGTGCCAGTCTTGGACCCAAGAGCCCAGCTGTTACTAACCCTGCTTAGGCCACTAAGCCACCTCTCATACTAAGAAGAATGGGATATAGCCCAGTCTGCCTCCAAACACAAAAATGCACAATTGTAAGGGCCAATAGCCCAGTCAGGAGCTGTCAGTTTGGGTAGGGAAAGAGAACAAGAAAGCTCTGTCAAAATGTAGAACTAAGGAAACAAAGTGAAAAGCCACATGATTGCAGGATGCTCCCTGTGCTCAGAGCCCAGTGTGAGGAAGCAATGGATGGAGATGGCTGGTTGTTCTGTGGGGAAAAGGACCAGGTGGGCCACTAGGCATCCATCCTACCTCTATTATCAACCTGCTTAGATTCAGCTCTGATCCTGTGACCGGAAAAAATCAACTCTCACGCTCCAAAATTAGACATTTTCCCAAGAATTGAGTCATTCTATGACAAGATTGGATTCAGTAATCTCAGAAAGAGATGCAAGAAAATCAATTTCCTGATAAAGAAAAAATATCTCATCAAGAGCACTCTTGAGAGACAGAGTATAAGGCCAGATGAATGAGTCTGAGTGCAGAGGAAACAGACTGCCGAGCAACATGAAATGAATAGCAAGTATTTGAATTGGTGTGCCCGTTCTCTCAGAAAACCCGGTTTCAGTGAAACAGCTATCGAAACTAATGATAAATATTTTCTCCATTGTAGTCATTGCTCACCCTGTCCATAGAAGCCAGATCCTGACCTAAGCATGTCAGACTTCATGGCCCTGCACAATACACACTGTGGTTTGCCACTTAAATGGCACAAGGTTGATATTGGCCCTTACAGATTTGTTTGTCTGCTTGTGTTCCCCCTGCCCAGAAATAGGAGACCCCTGAGACCACGCAGAGGTGCACCAGGCCAGCTCACAGTTCAGATCTCAGAACTTGGCTCATCAAACTCACGGTTAACAAGCTTTCTTGAAGATTCTAAATGCAATCATTGTTTTAAAAACTCATCTGCTTAAAATAAAAAAGAAAGTACTGCCAGGAACTGCATAAAGGAAAACAAAACTCATTTGATTTTTTCTAAACTTTGCCCATCAGCTGCCAAGTAAACTTATTAAGTCTTTGTTTTATGAGAAATCATGAAACATGTCCAAAAGCAATTTTATATAGCCGGTAGGTATTAACCAAATACGCTGCTGTTCACATTCACAGGTTGCGTTGTTCCCTGCCCCCACATCCCCCCTGTAAAACCCTTGGAACAAAGGTACTGCATCTTCTTATACTCCTTTAGTTTCTGTCACAGTTCTCTGAACACAGTGGCCTTTCAATCTATGTTCAATGTTTCAAAAAGTGAAACAATCTCATGTTCATGTTTCTCTTTTCTAAAAAATGACATAAATGATCTATCCATTTTAATGTTTTTTTTCCTATATTGGAGAAAGGAGATATCCATAGCAGCAAAGAGCAAAAATTATGCATAATGTATGCATATACATAGGATTTCTTTTACAAACATGTCAACAGGTGGAGCATATTAACTTAATTTCACAGTAGACCAGAGGCCAAAATTTTGCTTCCTGTTACTTGTTTCCTTTTGATTTGATAAAGAAAGAGGCAGAAATGGAGAAAGAACAGCTAAAGACAGGTCTAACCTAGATAGACACAAACACAGCAAAAGGCCTAAGGCATTATTAAAAATAATAAAAATAACTGTAATAATATTGAATGTGTGAGTGCAGAAAGGAAGTGTAGATATACAATTAGCCACTCAGTGCAGAGGGGAAACGGGCATATATAGTGCAGATTGGAGAAACACTTGTAAAAGTGGAATCGGTTCAAAAGGAAGTGGTCTTTAGTTTCTACAATTATCATGGAGAAAAACTGAGACAAATACTTCAAACAAAGGCAGTTGGCTTGGAGGGGAGGAGAGGGAAAGGTAGACAAGAGCTTACTAATGGTCTCAATCTCAGATTTTCAGTCCTATCCTAGATGCTATCTGTGAGTGAGATAGGGTTGTAAGTGTGCATTTTCAGGTTCCCATTTTACTGAGATGGTTAGGGGGATTGTGTGACTAAGGGGAGTAGAGAAATCAATGAGACCACAGATGATAGACTTACATCCTTGTGCATCAGCCTGGTTTTCTTCTCTGGCTACAAAACATGCACACAAAGGTTGTGTTCATGATCTGTAACCTTACCTAAGAGAGAAGGGAGATCCTTTTGTCCTGGCAACACTCAGGAGCCCCAAAAGGATAATTCAAAGCATCATAATCTTTCATGATTTGGGTCTTTTCCCCTTATTAAGTAAGAATCCAAGTAGGATTTGAAGAATATTATGCAGTGGTCCTTCATTCCAAGGCTCTGTGTGCAGACCTGAAGCACAGAACTACACCTGGGATAGCCTGGGTATACATCACTGAAACGTCCCAGTTGCCAAAACAGAGAAATTCAATGTAAAGATGGCATCAGATAAGTGGTTTTTTCTAAGGATCTATTTCCACATATTCACAAAGGATCCTGAATAATGCATCTCCATTCATTTGGCTAAAATTCCCTTAAAATAAATCACCTGATGGAGCACATGTTTCACGTGCTTTGTGAGTTTTTAAAGTTTTCTGATTGCTTATGTTTGCTGTATGTGTCAGACATAAGAGGACTAAAAGGAAGTATTAATTTAAAACCTGTGGTTGATTTTCCTGCTTTAGCCTGATATACCAGGTATTGTTCAGATAAGTGAGGTGACACTAGCAAGGTAGATAGGTATTTGCTCTAAATTTGAATATATATGTATCTATATAATTGAACTGATATTATGTTATATAAGCTATTAATGTTAACTCTTAACCATTGGGATAAATATAAATATTTTATCTTTAAAGTTTACAATTTAAAATGTTTTGGTTATTATTATATAATTAAAGATTTCTGTTTACAGTTCAATCATGTTATTCTACTATTTATACAAAATTGGATAATTCTCAATCTCCCAGCTTCTAAGTCTCTCTCTTCTTCTTTCCTTCCAGTTAAGTTCCCATGGAACTTGGGAAAGTAATTGCCCTTTGAGGATGTGGAACTGGACATTAAACAAAACATTCTCATTTTATTTTCAGGAAGAAGAATGTTGTATTGTTTTCAAATCTAGGTTAGTACTTGACATGTCAAAGATGACATACTGACCCCAGCAGTCTTTGGAACTTTAGCTTTTGCTGAAATCTTTGCTGCAATTCCTGCAATTTCTGCTCTGTATATGCCTTTATTAGAGATGTGGATGTATCCTTGTATTTCTTAAGTGAAAAATTTCCCCTGTCCAATAGGCAGTATGTTGCAAAAGTACTGCAGAAGCTCTAAAGAGAAAGACAATTCTCCCTCCAGACCACCTGGCGCTTTTTCTTTACTTCCTGAATACTGAATTGTCCATCCCTTTTACACCCAGCCAATGTATCTGGGAGGACACCTCTCCCAGTGATATTTCTCCCAGAATGAAGTTCTCACAGTGTGGACCCCCTTCTAAGCATCAACCTGCCGCTGCCAATACACACACAACTGACATGGACGGAGGACACCTAGAACACATGGGCCTGTGGCAGGAACGCTCACAATTCCACCTCCTCTTATCTTTGGGGTTTGCCTAGAATGTCCTGAATTTTACCCCCTGAGATTCTTTTCCCCATCTACAATATTAGTATTTCCTGTAAGATCCACCCTACTACCTAGTGCTTCTGAAGTTTCTGCAGGATTGAATACACTCAGTTGTTTAATCCACTTCTACAGAAACAACACAGTTGTCTCAGAGGAAAGCTGCCATTTCGCAACCACTCTTCTCTTCCCTGAGGATGCGTTTTTCCTTTCATTCAAAATCTAATCCACTGGGCTCTTTGTTGCTACACTGTTTCAGAAGAAAAATTAGATTACACTAAGAATACAAATACTGAAACACGAATGTTCTGAACTGAATTTAGCTCACCATTTAATGTTCATTTTGGGATGATCTGTTGGTGTTCTAAAATAAATCCTCTCTGACATTTGATTCTCATTTAATCTTCACCTTGGTTAGAGCTTCTAGGCCTCCAACTCTCTCCACCCTCCCTCCCTCCAAGTCTGGGTTGCCTGGCAACCTCAAACAGCTGGTTACCCAAACAGGAAAAGCAAATGGGATTAACTCTGGAGGGAACTAATTGAAGGAAGCATTAGTCTGCCCCCAATCAGAATTCTTTCAATACTAGCCGATTAGCTGCACTCTGATGTCTTAAGATGTGGACTGTGCCATGTACAGGTGGAAGAACTGTCACAGCCTGGAGACTGGACATTCACAGCAGAGAGACAGCAGCTACCACCACCATCACAGCTGCAGCTCTCAGCTTGCAAAGGGCACAGAACCACATCACAGGTCTTCTGCTCCCTACTATCCTCCTCCAAGAGTCCATGCGCTCTCATTCACTCACTCGTTTACTTATCCACTAGATGTTTATTGAAAGACAACAGGCCACTATAGAAGTCCTATGGGCTCAAGGATAAACCAGATAGTGGTTTCAGTCTTAGCTTTGCCACTTTTCCAGCTCTGTGATGCTGAATTAACTTTCTTAAATTTTTGAAATCTTAGTTTCAACATTGGTAAAACCAGGTTACCAATCCCTATCTTAAAGTGTTTTATGAAATTTAAGTAAGATAGAATATGCAAAACAGTGATTGCAGAGTTTGCCCAGAGTAGACCTTCTATTAGTTCACTTGCCCCTCTACTACAGGGCACTGGAATATAAAGGAAAAACTAGACCTGACTTAGCTAGTTTAGGATTTGCAGCTATATTTTAAGCAAGAAGACTGACATACAAGAATAGAATTTTAGCAGTATTAAGAAAGGAATACAGGGGCTGGAGAGGTGGCTCAGCGGTTTCTGCGCTTGCCTGGCAAGCTGAGGACCTGGGTTCAAACCCCAGCACCACGTACACAACTGAGTGTTGGAGCAACTAAGGCCATGTGAAAAATTAAATAAAGTTGTTTATCTCTTTCTCTGTCTCTCTCACTGTCCCTCTCTCTTTAAAAAAAAAAAGGAATACATATATGTGAGATTTATTTTTAAGAAGGAATTAATAGAGTAGAATGAATGATGAATCAGTGGAAACTGTCAAAGTCACCTCTGATGTTTTGAGCCTGGGTAATTTTGAGAATGGAGTTATCATCAAGGAATTGGCAACCAAGGCAGGAATGTGAATTTGCAGATGTGGAACAAGTGAAATTTAATCCTAGGGTAGAGCTGACCCTGATGTTAATAATGAAGGCCATCACCTCAACTTCCAATTTGCCCTGTTTGTACTTCTAGATCCAGTATTTAGAACAATGGAGACAGGTGAAGAAGCAGGTAGAGTAAGCTGGATTATACAAACCTAGGCCATTCATGCAAGGTAGAAGCCTATTATCCAAAGACTTAATATTGGTCTTTAAAAGTATCTTCACAGATTATTTTCCTTCAGAGAATATACATATTTGTAAGTATGGGGTAGGTTATGCTGCATTAACAAATTACCCAACACATACCATTGCATTAGCTTTACTACATGCTGAGTGCAGTTTGGAGAGCTCTGTTCCACACAGCCACTCTAGGATCCAACTGATGGAGACTCCCACATCATTTCATTTAACAAGAACATCAACACACATTTCTTCGATTCTTCCCACAGCAGAGGAGAAAGATAATTGAGCTTTCCTTGCCTAAATCCTTAATCCTTATTCAGAGCCTCTCGACCAGAACTAGCCAACAACCCCCACTCCACCACACGGAGGCTGAGATTTGTATTCTTTCATATTCTTGAGAGAATGAGAAATAAGTATCCCAGAGCATTAGGAATGTCTTTCTCTGGACACCCTGACATGTTGAACTATTCCATCTCTTGTATAAGTGGCTGACATCTCTTTAAAGTTACATTTGTTCATTCAGAAGATAAAACATCACCCACTTTAATATCCAACAATCTATTTAAGGGGAGGAAACTCAGATAACAAATAAAATAGGCTGACCAGTGGAAAGACAGAGGCCATTCCTTAGGAAAACTTCCACGACTATTTCAGGTCATGCACAAAATCTTCCCTTTTCCAAATGGAGAAAGGAGATTGAATTTTACATACTTCATCTCACACAACATATGGCAGCAAATTGAATTGCAGAAGCAGATATGAGATTCTAACAGTCTTCTATTAAACCAAATGTTAAAGAGATATTGTTCTAAGCCAGGTATTGAAAAAAATTAATTATAAAACAATGTCACCTGTTATATCAAATACTTCTGTTTTGGAAAATATAGTTATTTTTGCAAAATGTTATATTTACATTAATGTATTTATTATCATTTTAAAATAAGTTAATGTTTTATTTCCTAAGTTTTGATCTCTAATGTGGTATTGATAGAAACCTCTTAAAGATAATGATGAGTGTAAAAGTGTACAGAGATCAAAAATTTGAGAATTTTTTTATTTTTTATTTTTTTTAAAAAGAGAGAGAGACAGTGAGAGAGACAGAGAAAGAGAGAAACAACTTTATTTAGTTTTTTACATGGCCTTAGTTGCTCCAACACTCAGTTGTGTACGTGGTGCTGGGGTTTGAACCCAGGTCCTCGTGCTTGCCAGGTAAGCGCCGAAACTGCTGAGCCACCGCTCCAGCCCCAGAATTATTTTTTTAAAATAATTCATGTTGGTCATATACTCCTAAGAATTTCTGTGGATTGGGCAAATTAATTCTAGGGGCTGGAGATCCAGAATCTATAGATTGGAAGAATCCAGGATTTAGGTTCTCATATTCTTTACAGGTCAGATAAGTGGATTCAGGGACTGAGGAGATGAGGAACCGTGAAGGACATACTGGTCCACAACAAAGTTCTAAGGTTCAGGGGTTCAGACAAATCCTCTTAGGGGCTTGCATTCTGTGTGAGGTTCTGTGGGAGTCACAAGGCCATTATAAGGAATGGAATCCTTCAGCTGATGAATAAATGTGGATTGGTTATTCTTCATTCATTATCACTCACAAATGGTCATCCAAAGTACTAAAATTGTTGGTAAAAATTAAAGAGGCCATTAACAGGAAGAGAATAACTTGAAATAGGAAGATAGGAAGGAAATGAAACTGGAGAAAAAGGTAGGAGCCTGTGAAATGATTTTCTCATTTGCAAACTTGGGGATGCTTGAAGGACACCTAAATGTGCGTTAAGGCAATACAGGAGCGGCCACCTAGCAATTTCATTCCTCAGGATAAGTAGTGCTCTTTGAATTTCTTTCTTCTCTTTATTTACCCTTCAAGAATGTCCTTCAGTTCATCCACTTTTCATCTGAATAATAATTATATAAAAGTGCAGTAGGAAGAAGGGATGTAGATAACTTATAATAGAGGTTTCAGGTGGTCTGCAGAGTTTCAGGATGTGTCCTTGTGGTTCAATATCCTGCTACCTCCTGATTCTTTTTTATTTATTTTCCAAAGGTCTATATTCTCTCAACTGTGTTCTTAAAGAGAGAAAAAGTATGAACTCCTATCACATGAAGGAAGAAACAAAATTTGTTACCTGTTTTCTTTTTCTTCCACCAAAGACAGAGGCCATCTTTGTAATCTGTGTTTGCTGGAGATTATATATTCCCTCCACTCTGAGTCAGTAAGGTTTAAGAAAAAGGGTGTGAGGGGTAGGGGAGCAAAAATAGGAATATTTAAACTATGCAGAATAAATAAATAATTCAGTGCTATTAACCTCTCAACTACCTGCAAAGCATGCTTTGTAGCTCAAATGGTAAGCCATCCTTGTGAGAGAAATAGTGTTTATCATTTATTTAATACACATGGCTGCAGCCTACAGAAGAAAAGTTTAAAAGTAATGTCAACAGGCAAAGGATCACACCAGGAGTCATCGAGCTCACCTTGCGCTTCTCCCGGAGGCAGAGCTGACGTGAATTCATTCAGGGCCATTCTATTATTCATGCGAGGAGCTGTCTATCACAAATGCAATATGAAAAGGAGGTGCGCCCCATGTGAGGCATGAAATATCATCTCTAATAACTGGCAGTTTAATTTCAAGATTTCAGCACTGCTCATTTAAAAGTACCCGAAGCAAAGTTCTAAAGCACGGAATGATAAAGGAAATCACTGTTGTTACACTTTAAGAAACCTTGTCCCATTTCTGCTCGAAAATACAAGAAATTGGGTTAAAAAGAAGATATGGAAAATAATGCAAAAACTGACAATAGAATTTCATGGCAGACAGTGCCTCAGAATTTTTCATAACTCTGTAGCACATTCACTAGGACAGAGTTTTTTGTAAGTATCTTGGAAAATTGGTCTTATTCTTTTCTAATTTTAGGACAACTGAGAAGAGAATTTTAAAAATTTATATCAGAATCTCAAAGTTACAGTAGGATCCAGATCTTCAAGCACCTTCACTTTTGTCTACTGATAGACTCATCATATGGCTGATCTGTACACCCAGAAAGGACATTAGGAATAATCTATTAAAATAAACTCATATGGGGGCTGGAGCAGGGGCTCAGTGGTTCCGGCGCTTGCCTGATATGTGCGAGGATGCAGGTTCAAACCCCAGCACCATGTACACAATGAAATGTCAGAGCAATGAAGGGTACATGAAAAACTAAATAAAATTGATTCTCTCTTTTTCATGTTCCCTTTCTCTTTAAAAAAATATATTAAAAAAATAAAATAAACTCACATGAACACTAAAGAAACTGAGGCCCAGAGGCAGGCATAAGACCAAAACTGTAGATTCAACATAACCAAATGAATGATCTTTCTACCATACCCTATGACTTTTTCAAGTTGCCTTTTGTAAATATGTTAATGGTACCAAGTGTTCATATTTCACTATATGAACCATAAGATCAAGTGCATCCTCTGACGGATGTTCAAAACCTTTCACCTGTATGACACTTAGCTTGTCAGACGCCTCTCATTTTTGCATTAAGGAGGATCACTGTGTGAAACCCCTGCACTGGATGTGTTGTGAGGATGTGCGGTAATCCTGGTAAAAATACCTAGGCTTATGGGATTTGTAGGGTCTCGACTCTATAAGAGAAATAAAATGAGAGCAATGGGCAAAAATTATGATAGGAGAAGGAAGCCAAAGTCCATTCAACAAAATAAGGGGCTTAAAAATAGGAGAGCACATAGAGACAGAGGTTAAAAACCCAGGACTTCCTGTGCCAGGAAGACAAGTGCAAGAGCAGTAGCAGATGTAACGAGGACCCTGTCTGAGGCAACAACCTGGAGCAGATGTTGTCTGTGAATGGTTTGCATGTGCCAGCTGTGGCAGGGTGAGGTGGTGGGCTGACTATGATTGAATACAGGTCTGAGAGTGGCTCAAACATATGGGAAGTGTTAAGCTGGTTTAATTGCTATATTTCTGGTATATCCCAAATTCTCTCCAGCTGGTCACTTCTACTGGCATTGTGGGACCAGCAGCAACAATAGGACCCTCAGCCCACCCACTACTGATGAGGCTTGACTCTCTTCCTGGCGTCAAATAAATCCAAGTGCTCCTCTGGCCACTTGTGTAGAATGTGAAAGTCATCAAAATAAGGGATTTGTATGCAAAGAAACTGAGAGTATGGGAAGAACAGAGTCAGGAATTGAGTGAAAGGAGACAGATGTAAGCTGTAAGTAAACACCACAGCCTCTAAATAAAAGTCAAAGAACAATTAATCTGTCCACAATACCAACCAGTGGACTGTGGTGGTGTCATAGCCTGCATGGTGCTTAAATTTAATGACTCAGGACAGGGCACAGGCTTGAATGAAAACATGCATGACACACATGCACATACATACCTGTGTGTACAGACACGCACATGTGCACACACAGTCTTCCTTATGCCTATTATGCTCAGTAAATCTACCAAACAACCACACTCTAGGTCCTGCCCCTTTGGAGTTTAGAGAGTGAGCAATTGAAGAGAGAGGAAGATGCGGATGGGGTAGAACATGGGTCTCAAATGAGAGAAAAGAAATCACTGTGAAATCACCATGAAGGATTTTCCTGCAGTTCCTCTTCTGAGAATAAAGGTCACTCTAGAGTCTAGAAATTCTAGATCCTATTATACTTAATACCAGGTCATTGTAATTAGCAAACAGAGAGGGCAGGAGAATAAGGATTTGAAAGGAGCTAAGGCAGACTGGACAGAGGGAGGACAGCAGCCACAGTAACAGCAAGAGGAGAGGATATGGGAGAAACCAGATTGAAGAGTGCAGTCTGCTATCCAAAAGTGCTTATAGTTGCCAGCAAAGCATCCATCAGAGGACCCTACCCATTAACACACTCTCAAAAGCGTGTTAACACCTTCTCCTTCCACATAATGTCCTTGAATGATGGTGAAATAAGACTGCTCTCTTCACAAAACATTTTTAAAACACTAAAAGACTGAACATATGCATACTCTTTAACCACCCCACTCCTAGGTATCTATCCAACAGAAACATATCTGTTCACCTATCAAAACACATCTACTAGTGGTAGCAGGAGTACTCAAATTGGCTGGGACCTGAACACTACCAAAACACTCATCAACATTAAAATGGATAAGTAAATTGTAGTAAAACAAAATGGGATTCTGTGGCTTGTTTTTCTCACTGCTGTGTAGTATTCTACAGTGAAATTAAGGACAAATCTCATAAGCATAATGTTGAGCATATGAAGCCAGATGCAGAGTACATAAATCCACTTATATAAAATTCAAACAAAGGTAAAAAGCACTAATGAGACAAGTCAGTGCAGTGGTTTTTCTAGGTATGGCAGAGGTGGAGCACAAGGGGAGGTCATCACATTCTGAACAAGTTATATCAAACTTAGCTGATATCCTGTTTTCAGTGAGAACATACAGATGCATATGCACGCATGAATTCTTTGTGTTTACAGAGGACACTAAGTACATTATCATCATGTAATTTCTAGTAGTAAACTCACATTAACTCCCATGACAGGCAGCAGAGTGTTGTAATGGAGAAAGGGAGAGGAGAAAGAAGCTAAATCATGGCTGAGTTTAGCTTTCACTCAAGTTTAGCTAAACTCAACCATGTTGTAGCTACTTAGTTCTATAATTGGGGCAAACCTGCACGTGCTTTAGTGTTACTGCAAAATTGGAATTAAAAATACCAATGTCATTGTGATATCACAAAAATATATAGAAAGGAAAAATGGTGAGTACCAACAGTGACTGTTCGTAAGGCACGTTCTCAGGCAGCATACATCTGGCCTATTGTGGTGGCATGATAACCATACCTTTCAAGTTGTCCTTCTCTTGGTTACAGAGAATGCAGGCACAGCTTCTGAGACTGGAGGTCAATAATTCTGTTAATGTTTCCTTTGCTCATTTTGCTTATACTCAGTCAGTTGTATCCACCATATGTAGCCCTCTTCACCCCCATTCATTTTCTGCAAAACACATCACCCTCCTCAATAGATCTAAACTCCATGCCTGGCCTACTTGTGGAGGCTGCTCTCTGCTAGATAACAGGGGAGAGAGAGGTAAAAGAAATGAGATAGGGCGAAAGCAACTTCTACTCTATGACAGTACTTCCCTTGCTCCAAAGTTTCACCTACAACTTGTGAAATCATCATTGTAGTCTCATTTTCTAATTTCTCATGTTTTCTTTTCACACATTCAATTCTTCCTTCCCAATTCTCTGATTCCTTTTCAACTTTTCTTAGCTTTATGTTTCCATTTCTCTATCAATTCAGAGTTGTTATTATGTATTCATTGAGCTCATAAATAGAACTGTGCCCTGGAGGAACGTCCTGAGAAATTAAATATATTGTATTCAATTTATTTTGAAATTAATATTAGGGCAAGTGAACCAAAGTTTCATTTCTTTATATACTGGTTAATGAACCTACATTTTGGCAGACATGAAAGCTTCTTTCAGAGCTTTTCCCTCCTCTTCTTTTAAAGGCTTTTTAAAATGTAGCTTTACAGGCAAGTTTCACTAGGGGGTTAGGATGGAAGTTTGATAGTACAAACCTTCCCTTTTCTCTCAAATCTCAAGCCTCCCTTCTTTCGCTGACCATCTTAAACAAGCAGGCGGATGTTTTTCCTCTTTTATTTTTTAATTGCTTATGTTGATGTGCAAGACAACATTTTCAATGAGATTCAAAAGGAGTTGCCCACACAGCAATAAAGGGGGCTTTGTGGGCTGCTCAGCATGTGCAGTGTTCCTCTGAAGCCTTCAGGTCCTCACCCCCAGCTCTACAAAGGGGTCAGCACATTTCAGCTGCTCTCCCTCCCATACCAAAGAGATTCTCTGACTGTGAGAAACAGCAGGTAGAATGAACAGCCAGGGCCAGCAGTTCCCTGCCCCTCTGTGCACACCACTTCTATTCTCTGACAGTCAGCCATTACATTTTAAATAACAGTTGTGCTTTATGAGGGTTTAATGGAATGCTTCCATGATATGGTAAACCAAAACTGACTGAAAGAACTAATTCGCCTAATTTTTTTCTTTTTGTCTTCGCTATTCAATTAGCTTTCTCTGTTAATACATCCGGATAGTAATTGTGATTAGAAAAAAAATAATATTCATTAATTTACACCTGAATAACATATAAAAGGTTACTAAGTGCTTTGGAAGTGTTAACAGGCCTTTTTTTATGTAGGGAGTAACATATTTTCTGGCTAAGGTTAACTAAGTCCACAGAAACTTAAAGAATACGCTTTACTATATTGATTTAGCTTTATTCTCAAGACTAACTGTTCATTTAAGTAAGGAATTCTATTTCCTTATACCTATTAGTACTTTCAAAGGTTTTTTATACAGTAGGGTAGCACAGACTATTGGCTTTTTATCTTTCCTTGGGTTCTCTTAACATAAGTTACAAATACCTAAAACCAGATCATTTTATTACATTAATGTTGTTGGTGAAGAATACAGATGTTGCTTAGGTAATAGGCTTGGGCACTATAAGTGTATGATTCTGCAGTCCTTTTCTTAAGGCAGGGCAAAACAGGATTCCCACTTCAGAAGGGTTAGATCACTTCTAAAGTATTAAAATTAGAAATGAAGGGTGAAACTAATAGCACATACTCTCTTAAAATTCCCTAGAGACCACAGAAAAATGGTGGATCCACAAACTAGTGAACCAACAATGGAATAAACAAGAATAAACTTACAATAATACTTCCAGCTTTGTGAGTGTGTTAGTCAGCTTTCTATTACTGTAACAAATGCCTGAGAAAAATCAACTTTTAAGGAGAAAAGGTTTATTCTGGCTTACGGTTTTTAAAGGTTTTGAAATAGGGACTTAAGAGTCTAATTTTGTGAAAAACACCAACTCCTCACTTGAGCCTGCACATGTCCAATGGGTAACTAAAATCAGGATAAAAACTTGGCATGTCTGCCTTCATTTTGTACCTGTCCCCTTTCTACCTTAAACTGTGGTCAGATTCTGTGCTCACCACTGCATGAAGACACGGTTAATCATTTAAGGAGTGTTCATCTGAAGTTAGTAATCCTGCCCCTTCAAGCCTGAAGGCACCAAGATAAGAATAACTTAGGTGTTTTCAAGATTTGCAGCAGCATCATAATTGACAGATTGCCAAGGGCAGCTTTCACAACGTCCTGCTCCAGATCCCCAGAGTGGCACCTCGAAGTCTCCAGTCACTGCCCTGACCTGAAGGAACCAACTCTTTCTTGACTTTCTGACTGGTGTCATTCTCTCCTGCACTCACCTTGGATTCCAGGAACAAGGAGCCTTGGCAGGCAGGTCATCCCATGATGTGACTGCCCCACTAAGCAAGAGCAATTACCCCATGACAAGCACTGAGGCTGCCCCTGGAGCAGAACTAATCATCTCATGATAGGAGCCAAACTGCCCCTGCAAGTGCTAACTTCCCCCAGAGCGAGCAGACCTGAGGTGAGGATCAACCAGGCCCCATTCTGCTTGACTATGCATACTTCATTGTCCCCCAGTTTTGAACCTTTCTTTATTTCAAACTGGTGCACTGTCAGTACCCTCAAAGATCTAATTGAGGACACTAGTCCTCCTGCTTCCTGGTACAGATATACTAATCAAATTCCTTCCTTTCTTCACCTTAACTTTCTCTATTTGATTTTGGGGTAAGAGGGCAGACACGGTCTATTAGGACTCCCTGAAGTCAGGCCTGGTACTCGGGTGACAGTTCCATCCATAGTCCACTGGCTCCACAGCTTTTGCAGGGGACAAAAGAGAAGCTATTAAAAGTCCAATCTGACATTCTTCATGAAAATTTATAGCAAAGAAAATTTAAGAAGGTCTACATGGCAAATCACCACTCTGGCTGCACCTATTTAAATATAGGCCAAATCAAATGTGATGAGTCCTACTTTGTGATAAAAATAATTTTCCTTTGAGAATATTTTTGATCAAAACAAGGTGACTCTGAATAGAAGTGTTGTCTTTCTGTGGAAAACTATGAATCATCTATAGCCTTCTGGCTTATGTTCAATGCCCTTGAACTCCTGAAACTGCAGGTAACTGACAGATATGAAAACTCTGTCTTGTCTGGTAGAGAACTGGAGAGACTTGCTCTTTAACCATGGGGGGAAAAATTTGGTACTTACTTGCAAGTTGGCTTGGGTGCTATTACTTGAACAAATGAATACTCTTTACCAAAATTCAAATTCATCCAGGTTTCTTCAATATCTGGCTACAATTCTCCAAAAAAACTTTTCAGTTTTTCCCTCTTCTGCATGATTTGGCCTCAAAAAGATCTATAACATAACTGCCAAATCCCTAACTGGGTCTTATGATATTTTGTAATTGGTTCATTTACTGAGGATCTGAAGACACTTTACAAGCAGAAACCCGGCAATTTGACATATCCCTCAACAAGCTTCACCACCATCTGTGAATCTCTGATCATGCATGGGCCCAAATCCTCCCAGGAAATTAAGTAAGTCTAGAGAAATATTGGGGTCATACATGCCTCTATATGACAATATGGACATCACTGTAATGGTTTGGATCATTCTGGAATGTCCCCCAAATAGCCATGTATTGTAAGCAATGCAGTACCCTCTAAAGGTGGGGCTTTTAGAAATGATTGGATTATGAGAGTTCTGATCTCATCAGTGGATTAATTCATTTCATGTACTGATAGTTTGAACCAACTACCAGGTAGAAACTACAGGCAGGGAGAACTTGGGTGGAGGAAGTAGCTCACTGGGGGTGTGGCCTTGGGGACTATGTCTTGTCCTGGGTTCCTCTCTCTATCTCTGCTTCCAGGTTGCCATTCGCCAAGCAGCCTTCCTCTGCCACACCTTTCCGCCATGTTTCTGCCTTGGAGTCAGGCAACTATGGACAGAAACCTCACAAATTACAAGCCAAAATAAGTCTTTCATCCTCTGCGCTGTTCTTGTCAGGTATTTTGATCACACTGACAAAAAGTTAACACAATCTCAAAGAGCATGGATGTTCCAAATCAAGAGCTTCAAGAAACACTATGAGCAGCTACGTAGCTGAGTTTCCTCCTCTGACCCATGAAATATACCAGAGTAAGAGCCTTTACTTTATTTGAATGCCATGTTTATTCGTGTCTCTTTTTCATGTCAGAGACCCCTCTTGTAAAATGTCTGATCTCCAGGGCTCTAAAACCAATCTTTTTTACCACCTCTCAAAAATTGGGCTAGCCATTATATGGAACAACATTAACAAGAGTCCTGAAGACACCATTTCTTGGCTTCTCTTTGTCCCTCTTGGAATATTTATCATCTCTGAGTTGTGCAGGAACAAATAACATCCTTCTTAAACAAAAAGGAAGACTCTGGACTCTGAATATTGAACTTTAGCTGGGTCTATGTTCCCTAAATACAGGGAAGTATTTTAAAATGCCCCCCCCCCACTTTTGCTTACCAGACCACAGCTAACTGCTAAAGGCTACCCACCCTGACCTTGTACATTCTCAGATAAGACCCACCTCTATCCTTTCTCATGACTCCATAAGACTCTCATTTTTACTTACCTCTGAAAAGCCCTAGTCCTGCTTCCTTTTGCAGTAGCTTGAAAAAAATAATCTCCTAAGTGCATTTTGTGTTTCAAAACAGGAGTTGAGCTACAAAGGTATACGGATTTTTCAAAAATCTTGATATGATTACAATTCAAGTCTGTGTATTCCACTAAAAATAAATTTTATCTCAAAAGAAAAATGAAGATCATAATTAAGTAATGAACCATATTTAATAATGAGTATACTCAGTTGTCAGGGGTTAGTCATGTTTTTCTTTTTTCTCTCTGTGATAAATACCGGAGAAGAACAACTTGAAGGAGGGTGAATTTATCTTGGCACATGGTTTAAGAGATGTCAGTCCATAAAAGATGTGAAGATTGTGATTTGCAGACCTTAGGATTATCTATGTAAAAAACCCTAAAGAGTCTGTAAAGTGATTTCTAGCAGTAGTAAATGAACTGGAACATGCTATTCAAGAGAAGTTCAGGGTACTGATATCAATTACAGTGTTATACACTAGCACAAATGATTAGGAATTAAAATTTTAAGAACTGCATTTATGAGACTATCTACAAAATCAAATAAAAAGAAAAATAAATATAAAATATATAATGAGTGGCTGAGAGGTGGCTTGGCATGCACGAGGACTCCAGTTTGAACCTCAGCACCACATATACAACAAAGTGGTGGAGCAATGAAGACCACATGAAAAACTAAATAAAATTGATTCTTTCTCTCTCTCTTTCTCACTGTCCTCTCTTTAAAAAAAAAAGAAAAAACTTTAAAATGAACATACAATGAAATATAATAAACATAGGAATAAATATAATGAAGGACACTTAAGATTCATAATCTGTAATTATGAAATGTGTTTTGAAAGAAATAAAGGTCTAAATAAATGTAGCTCTATCATTCATGTTTTTGAATTAGAAGACTTGGTATTGTTATGATGTCAATTCTCCTCAAACTGATTCAGAGGCCCCACCAAATTTCAAGTAGCCTCAGGTTTAACATAGTAAAAAAAAATAAAATAATAAATAAAGTGTCTTGGTGAGCTGTTCATATTTTGAGAAACTTCTGAGACTTCTGAAGTTTTTCCATGAATGAGGATTCAGCTAACCTGCTAACATAGTCAAGCATCACTAAGGCAAAGTGGAATCCTATTGGAAAGAGCATGGGATGAGTTGGGTAATGAAGATATTAGCATCATTCATGTAAAGAAGTCTTATTGGTGACCTAGACACGTTACTGAACTTTCATTCATTAATATTCAATTAGTTAGCTATTGTTAACCCCCCAAAAAACTTTACTGAAAACAATCCAATTATTTATATGAGTAAAAATATAATTGGATTAAAAATAAAAGCAAGTTCTTGAATTAATGTCTAGTATGTTGAAAATAATTTATTGCTTATTAACATATGAATTAAATGCACAATAAATTTGCTTTGCTGTTAAAAAGCCAAAAGGAGATTTAGCTTCTTTACCTTAAATTTATCTCTATTTTTATGATTTTTTTATATTAATGAGCTACAATTTTAAGTAAGTTCTAAATCAGATTTGTTTATGCTTGGATAGAACTTATCTGGTGTTCTGACAGTAGTATTAATATGAACACTCATGGATATATCCAATTAGTGCTATTTGAAAGACAAATTACTTTTATATATGTATTGTAGTGTGATAGATACACATTATTTATAATTATAAAATTAGGAAACTGGCCTACATTGCTTGAATAAACTAACCTTTTAAGAAATTAAAGCACAGATATAAAAATCTAGCACAGGTTGCACATCCCTAATTAAAACATCTGAAATTTGAAATGCTCTAAAAGTTGAAACTTTGTGAACACCAACATGACCTGCCAAGTGGAAAATTCCACATCTGATCATATGTGATGGACCACAGTCAAAAACCAGATGAACGAAAGATACTGTATAAAATCACCTTCAGCCTTTGTGTAAAAAGCATATATGAAACATAAATCAATTTTATGTTTAGATTTGGGTCCAAGATATCTCATGTATCTTATAAATATGCAAATATTCCAAAACTTAAACAAAAAGTCAGAAATCTGAAATAATTCTGGACTCACTCCAGCATTCTGGATTGCAACCTCCACATAAAACTTCTGAACATCTAATATAAAATGGCTGGGATTTAAAGAAATTCTGACTAACACCTACTGTTTACAACCTAAAATGCACCCCAAGCATCAAGTGCTTTTTCTTAATCTACTAACACAAATTTATTGTGTCCTAACAGCCATGCAGCATATAGATTGATGAAAAAATTAAGAACAGCTTTTCTAACTAATTTGCTAAGAAAATGAAGGCTAAAAAAAGTAAAAATCTACCAGGAGTTAAAGGGTTCATTGATAATACAATTTGGAGACAGTAATTCTGAAAAATGTAACAGAAAATTCAGTAAGGAACGGCTTAAAATAACTCCTAATCTCAACATTAATCCATAAAAGTAGTACTAAGAAAAGAAAAGTTCTAAGAATTGTTTACTAACAAATGTTAAGAATTGTTTAGTAACAGAATAGAAAGAAGCAAGTCCAGAGGTTCCACAGGCCGTCCTGGGAAGAGTAAAGGATCGATCTTTAAGAGTGAAAGCTCCCTGTAGTCCAACAGAATGGCCACAAGAGCTTGCCATTTTTAAAGGTGATACTTACAGGGCTGGTATATGTCCCTGGCTAGTGAAGAGAGAATGGGATTTCAAAACAAAGAGCTGAATCCAACACTACCATCCACAGCTGAACTTGCCTTCTTTCCTACCAGGTCCTCCTTCCTAACACCCACTCTCTAATTATACAATAAATAGAAGACAATTTCCATTCTATTAAGTTTGCCTATAGGAGGATAGAATGGAAGGGATAGATGACAGAACTAAATGAATTGAGAAAAATGATGAAGGAAGTGACCCATAGAACATCAGAATTAAGTGGAACGTCTAGCTCAGCGGTTCCCACATTCTGCTGCATTTTAGAATCACTCTCCGCCCAGGCTATGTCCCATAGCTATTCAATCAGAATCTCAGGCATCAGTATTCATTAACTTCCCTTGAGTGCTGCGAAGCATGAGCAGGACCTCTCAAATAGTAACATGCATAAGGATCAGGATCACCTGGGGATCTCGTTACAGTTCAGTTTCTCTTGATTGGTCCTGGGTGGACCTCTAGGTTTATACGTCAAAACAGACTTCAGGTGATACTAATGCCTCTGGTTTGAAAACCTCTGTAGGTAATGAGGGTCTAGACAGAACAGATAACATAAAATTGAGAAAAATCCATGGAGAAAAGCAAGAGAAATTATGCAAATGCAGTTTCTTTAAAGAAAGGGTAAATAAATGAATATAAGGAACACAACATCAAAAGCAGCCAAATAATTCATTTGGAAGAAAATACAACCCAAGAAAGAACAGCAGAATCTGGGAGTGCTGTGTGCTCCAGAACCTAATAAGAATTTGAATGGAGTGAAATATTAGCTCAAAATAAGATGATGAAACATTAGATAAAAGATGGGAAGGGAGAGTGCCAAGATAAGGAGAAAAGAGCAAGAACCAAAACACTATCACATATCCAAACATTTAGAAAAAATGAGAACCAGATTGGATTTATGAAATAATCAAAAACAACAAAAGTCAAAAAGATTGAAACAAGCAGAAAAATATGAGTATAAAGTAAACAGAGAACTCAATATGAATAAACTGATCTCTCCAAATTAAAGAATCCATAAATGTATCAAGAAAATACATGCAAGGGCTGGAGTGGTGGCTTAGTGGTTACAGCACTTGCTTTGCATGCTGAAGGATGTGAATTCACAACCCCTGCACCACATACACCATGAAGTGCTACAACAACAAAAGCTACTTGAAAAATTAAATAAAAACTGATTCTCTCTCTCACTGTCACTGTCTCTCTCTTTTAAAAACATATAAAGAAAAAAAGAAAATACTTGCAATACATATAGACACATATAGGAAATATCTTTTGCAATAAAAGAAAAAATGCATTCCTTAAAAGGATATAATATACATCAGAACATAAAAGATATTCTCAGAAAGTTAATTTCAAGAATAAAGAATAAAATCTGCAAGGAAAAAAAGTTGCTTCCAAATACAAAAAGGAAAAACATCAAACAAACTGAAACCAAACCAAAACAAAACAATAGGCCCAGATTTTTTCACAACATCCTTCAATGCCCCAGGACAACTGAATAAGGTCTACAAAGTTCTACAGGAAACAAAAACGTACACCAAAAACACAATAAGTGCCTAACCTTATTCAAATACAAAAACAAAGGTGGATGGGTATTATTGATCATGAAGGAACTCAGAATTCTCATGAAGTTCTCTTGGAAAAAGCATGCTTCAGTGATGATATGCAGCCAACTGAGGCACACTGAGGAAAGGAGGCATGGGGAAAGTCATGTTAAAAGTGCTGAGCTGGTGCTTACGAGAGACCCACTTTAGAGTCAATGATATCCACAGACTGAGGGTGAAAGGATTGAAAAGAAATCTACCACACACACGGCCAAAGAAAGCAAGCTAGTCTTGGCAATACTTATATCCAACAGAGTAGATTTCAAACATAAACTAATCAGAAGAGATTAAAGAAGGCCACTACATTTTAGTAAAGGGAAAAATACAGCAGGATAATATAACCGTAGTAAATATATACTCTCCAAACAACAATGCTCCCAACTATGTGAATAAATTACTCCATGACATAAAACCACCTGTGCACCTCAACACAATACTACTGGGAGACTTCAACACTCCTGTATCACCAATAGATAGATTGTCAAAACAAACAAACAAAAAGTAAAGAGATCTCTAGCCTAAACAACTCCATAAATTGAGTAGACTTAACAGACATCTATAGAATATTCCACCCCAAATCGGCTGAATATACCTTCTTTCTTAGCAGCACATGGATCCTTCCCCACAACAGATCATATTCTAATACACAAAGGAAATCTCAGCAAATATAAAAAAGTAGATATTTTTTCATGTATCAGATCATGATACCATGACCCTAGAAATTAACAACAAAAATTGTAAAAGAAAACACATATATACATTGAGAATGAATAATACCCTATTAAATGAAGAATGGATCCAAGAAGACATGAAAGCAGAAATCAAGAAATTCTTGGAAAAGAATGAGAATGAAGACACAACATACCGAAACCTCTTGGGTAGCATGAAAGCGTTCCTAATGGGAAAATTCATAGCACTAAGGGTCTACATTAAAAATGAGGAATGATCCCAAATAAATAAGCTTATGCTCCACCTCAAATCCCTATAAAAGGAAGAACAATCTAATCCCAAAGCCAGCAGAAGATAGGAAATAATCAAGATCAGAGCTGAAAACAATGAAATTGAGAACAAAAACACAATAAAAAGAATGAACAAAATAAAGAGCTGGCTCCTCTAAAATAAATAAATAAATAAATAAATGAATAAAAAAAATTGATAGACATCTAGCCAATCTCACTAAAAGAAGGAGGGAAATAAGGCAAATCAACAAAATCATCAATGTAAAGGAAGCGATCACCACTGACCCCATGGAAATCCAACAAATTATAAGAACATATATTAAAAAGCTGTACTCCTTTAAATTAGATAATTTGGAAGACATGGATGCATTTCTAGACACATACAACATCACCAAATTGATGCAGGACAACATGAAAATCCTAAAGAGCCCACTAATAGGCACTCAAATTCATATATGAATTAAAATCCTACCAAAGAAGAAAAGCCCAGGACCTCATGGATTCCCCACTGAGTTTTACCACACCTACGGAGAAGGAGTTGACATCTCTCCTTAATAAACTATTCCAAGAAATTGGAAAGGAAGGAACTCTCCCAAACACTTTTTATGAGGCAATCATAACCCTGATACCAAAACCCAACAAAGATATAAAAAAAGAAAATTACAGACCAATATCTCTGATGAACATTGACACAAAAATCCTTAATAAAATTCTAGCAAACCTTATTCAAAAACACATGAAGAAGATAATTCACCATAATCAAGTGGACTTCATTCCAGGTATGCAAGGCTGGTTCAACATAAGCAAATCAATAAATGTGATTCATCTCTTAAACAGAATTAAGGACAAAAACCATACAATCATCTCAATTGATGCAGAAAAGGCCTTTGATAAAATTCAGCACCCATTTATGCTCAAAACTCTAGAGAAGATAGGGATAAAAGGAACTTATCTTAACTATGTAAAGGCCATATATTACAAACCCTCAGCTAGTATAATATTAAACAGAGAAAAGCTGAAAGCATTTCCACTGAATTCAGGAACAAGACAAGGCTATCCACTCTCATCACTTTTATTCAACATAGTTCTTGAGACCCTAGCCAAAGCAATCACTCAAGAGAAGGAAATTGAAAAAGAACAGGAAGAGAGGAAGTCAAACTATCCCTTTTTGCTGATGACATGATCCTATTTCTGGAAGATCCAAAAAACTCCACCAGAAAACTGCTTGCACTTATAAACAAATTTAGCAAAGTGGCAGTCTACAAGATCAATACCCATAAATCAATAGCTTTCCTATATGCTAACAATAATAGGGCAGAAGAAAAAATCTGGAAATCAGTCCCATTCACAATATCCTCAAAAAGAATAAAATACTTGGGAATTGATCTAACAAAGGAAGTAAAAGACCTCTACAATGAAAATTATCAAACATAAGACTTAAGAAAATGGAAAGGCACCCCACACTCTTGGTTAGGCAAAATTAAAAAAATTAAAATGGCTATTCTACCAAAAGCACTATGTAGATTCAATGCAATTCCCAGCAAGATATCAAGGTCATTCTTTACAGATATAGAAAAAGCAATTCTCAAATTCATTTGTGACAACAAGAAACCAGAATAACCCAAACTACTAAGCAAGAAAAATGAAACATTTGGATTTCCAATACCAGATTTAAAACTATACTACAGAGCTGTACTACCAAAAAAAGCATGGTAATGGTATCAAAATAGGAATAAAGATCAATGGAATAGAATAGAAGACTCTGAAACAAACTCACAAATTTTAAACATCTGATCTTTGACAAGGGGGTTAAAATATAACATGGAGAAATGACAGCCTATTCAACAAATAGTGCTGAACAAACTGGACAGACATTTGTAGGAAACTGAAATTAGATACTTATCTCTCAACTTGCACTAAAATCAAATCAAAATGGATCAATGAACTAGGGATTAAACAGCAACCATACAATTCAAGAAGAAAAGTTAGGACCAATGCTCTAGTATTTGGGAGTAGACAAAGACTTTCTCAACAAGATTCCTAAAGCAAAAGTGAAAGAATTAAATTTAAAAAAATCAATGAACGAGATGCAATTAAACTAAAAAGCTTCTTCGCAGTCAAAGGAATTGGTCAAAATTGTCAACAGACAACCTACAGAATGAGAGATAATCATGGCCTGTGATTCCTCCAATAGGAGACTCATATCCAAAATTTACAAAGAACTCAAAAAACTTAATACCAAAAACAAACAATCCAATCAATATTTGGGCCAAAGAGCTAAACAGAAACTTCTCAACAGAGGAAACTGAGCAAGCCAATGAATATATGAGAAAGTGTTCTAAATCATTAGTATTCAGAGAAATGCAAATCAAAACTACATTAAGATTTCACCTAACTCCAGTCATATTGGCAAAGATGAAAAATATGAACAATAACAGATGCAGGAGGGGTTTCAGGGAGAGAGGAACACTAGCACACCGTTGGTGGAATTTCAGACTAGTACAGATGCTCTGGAAGCAGTGTGGAGAATTCTCAAAAAATTAAGGATTGATCCACCATAAGTTCCAGCTATCCCTCTTTTGGTATTTTCTAGAGGAGTTAGAATCAGCCCATTACAGCAACATAGAAAAATCTATGTTCATAGCAGCTCAATTTACAAGAGCTAAATTATTGAACCAACCCATATGCCATTCACTGGATGAATGCATCCAAAAACTGTGGTATCTATAAACCATGGAATTCTACTCAGGAATTAGAAATAATGATATTGTGACCTTTGAAGGCAAATGGATGGCTATAGAAGATATCATGCTGAGAAAAGTCAGCCAAACCCAGACAGTCAAAGGTCAAATATTTTCACTCATTTGTGGAGGGTGGAGCCTAAACACAGTCTTGAGTGAAAGGTCCTCAAACTTATGTAATAGATCCAGCAAAGGCATAGCAACACATGATTTAGGACAATCATAGATATGTGTGGGAGGGGGCAGGGAGGGAGAATAGGGTGGGATCTAGGGAGACAATCAACAATGTAGAGAACTCTTTACCTCCCACCCCCAAGAATCCAGTAATGGTTATGCAATCATTTAACTCTGGAAAATTCAAAATCTAAGCATTTATATCACTTATAGGGGTGAAATATAGAGGAATCAAGAGACTGGGGCATGAGTGATGTGGGGATAATTTTGTTTTAAGAAGATATGCCTACCATACTATTACTTTATATGCATTTATGAATGTATAATAATTCAACTCCTTTATAAAAAAAAATGCACTGAGCTGGTTCTGTCCCTGGCATGACACAGAAAGGAGCTCTGTGAACTGTTTCTTAGTGAAACAGGTGAGAATTATATTTAAAATCTCTGGAAATTGTCCTCAGTGTATAAAGAAAATGAGGAAATTTATTCAAAAATCCAATGGAACTTGGTAAGGACTGCAAAAGTCAATGGTATTTGAAAAGGCTCTGGACCTTCCCTTTGCTCTTCCTGCTCAGCATGGTAGAAACTTCCATCAAAACTAGGTTCAGCCAAGAACCCAGGACTCCTCCCTTCAGCTCCTATTTATACGGAGATATTGTTATGGGACAGGCAGGACATCAGTTATTTTTTATCCTGTACCAGCTAGCTGTTACTGAAGCTAAGTTCTTGGCAAATGTGGAAGAGAAATGAAGGTCTCCTTCTTCCATCCAGCCCCAGCTTGTAGAATGGCAAATCCGTCTTAAGAAGGGTGCTATTGAAAATATTGGGGTCCCTCAGTATTCTTGCCATAGCTTGTGGCACTGTGGTTCCATGTCAGGTGAGGAAAGTCGGAAAGACTTAAAGCTCTTTCACCCCACCCAAAGTACTCAACTTCATCCACAGAGCTGTCACTAGAAAGCACCCAAGTGTTCCCATCAACAGTTTCACAGCCATCAATCAGTTATTTTGAAAGAAGAACAGCAGTTCTAAAACATATATCTCCTCATCTCATTCCACAGGAATTGTTTTATTTTCAAGAGAGTTTGGAGATGTGTTGGCAGGGTTGCGGGGAGTGGTGTTGTGGTGGAAGGTAACCGAAAATTAACCAGTTAACTAGAGATATAGGTAAAGATGTGGGCCAGATTGTTAGGCAGAAAAACAGGAGAAAAAGACAACTGGGAGGAACCCTCCCAGGGTCAGAAACAGTTCCAAAAACTAACTTCAGTAATTATCCCTCTAAAGAAGACCACGTTTTCAGTTTATATAGAATTAATAACATAGGCTACTGGTGTTTTCTGGGAACGAGACAGTGAGTGGCAGAGAACGCTGTGAAAACCATTGTCACCCCTGAGTGGCTATGGTTGTACCCAGTGATGAAACCCTGAGGAGCAAAGGCAGAGGATTAAACTCTGCATGTGAGGCACAGACATCGGAAATAACCCAACTACTCACTAAACAAGGAACAGGAAGTAAAAATAGCAAGCCCCCGAGTGGGGGATCAGTCCCCACAGTGGCTACAGCGTATTATCAAAATATCCAGTTTTCAACAACAACAGAAAATTAGGAGAAATGCAAAGAAAGTGTGATGCAAAGACCAAAAATAAACAGAAAAGCAGGCACGGAAGTTGCCTGTAACAGCAACCAGTTTCAACAGAGAAGACCTAAAAGTATTTTTGAAGAACTAAAGTAAACTCAGATGCAAGGAAAGGAAGGAATACCAATAGCGTCATACCCAATAGAGAATATTAATAAAGAGACAAATTATTTTCAAAAATCATGCTAGAATTCTGGAGTTGTACAGTATAATATCCAATATGAAAAATTCATTAGAGGTTCCACAGTAGGTTTGAACTGGCAGAAAGACAAGTGAACTTGGAGAGAGTGCAACAGTGATTATGTGAGTCAAAGAATACAGGAAAAAAGAATTAGAAAAACAAAAAGCCTCCTAGAAACTGGAGGCTCATCCGTAGGAATATCAACACAAAGGCAACAGGAGTCCAAGAAGGGAAGAGAGTGAAAAGAGTAGACAAGATTAGTTAAATAAGGGCTGAAATTTCTCCAAATTTGATTTTTTTTTTAAAAATTGCACATCTCGGAAGTTCAGTGAACTTCAAGGGCAATAAACACAAAAGGACCCACAAACAGAAACATTATAGTAAAAATGTCTGAACACAAAACAGGGGATAAAATCTTAAAAATGGCAAGACAATCAAACCTCATTACTTGGAAGGAACCTCAATAAACGAACAGCTGACTTTTCACCAAACATTGGCCAGAGGAGAGTGGCACAAAAGATGAAGCCATGTGTAGCATTATATTTAAGGATGAAAGATGAGATGCACTCCCCCTAAAAACAGAGAGAGACTACCGATGCCCCGCTTGATATCTCTATTCAACACTGAAATGAAGTTCTAGCCTCGGAAATTAGGTGAAAGAAAGAAAGAAGAAAGAAAAGGCATCTCAAATGGACTGCAAGAATGGAGACTGTACTCACTGAAGACTTGAATTCCTACATGTATAATCCAAAAGAATCTACTAAACAACTACTCATCAGCCAGATGTGGTAATGCACACCTGTAATCCCAGCAGCTCGAGCGGAGGCAGGAAGATTTCAGGTCCAAAGCCAGCCTCAGGGTGGTTGGGGATTTAGCTCAGTGGCAAAGCTGCTTGCCTAGTATGTGCAAGCCCCCCCACCCCCACCCCCAGTTTGGTCCTCAGCCCTGAAAAAAAAAAAAGCCAGCCTCAGCAATTTAGTGAGGACCTAAGAAATTGAGCAAGACCCTTTCTCAAGAGAAAAATTTAAAAATGGCTGCGGTGGTTAAGCACCCCTGGGATCAACCCCTGGTACCAAACAAAAAAGAAAAATACCCTACTAGTATCAATAAACAAGCTTGAGAAGATTACAATAAGTGCCCAGCCAGAGGACTCTTTGTCTGCACAGGACTGAGACTTCCCAGGTTTCCTAGTGGGGGACAATGGAATTTCTGGCCAGGTATGAACTTGCACTTCCCCAGGAAATAGCAACAGAGATTATTGGGAGCCCCAGTGCACCAGAGATAAACCAAGAGGGCCTAAATAATACCATAGAAACTTAAAATTAAGGTATCATTGGAAAAAAGTCCACAAAATTAGGAGTGTAGGCTCAACTTAAATAAGGTGACTATCTACTAAAATTCAAATAAGACACAGGCTTTCTTAACAATAGATAAAATGTCCAAGATATAATAAAAAAGAAACACTCATAAACTCATCATACCAAGAACCAAAAAAAAAAAAAAAAATTCCAACTTGAATGGGAAAAGACACACCGCTAACATGAATCACATGTTGGATTATCTGACAAGGATTCTGAAGCACCTATCACTAAAAAAAAAAAAAAAAAAAAAAAAAAAAAAAAAAACACTTAAAAAAATCCATTAGGAGGACTGGAGGGGTGGCTCAATGGTAGAGCACTTGACTGGCTTGTGTGAGGACCCAGATTCAAACCCCAGCACCACATACACAACTAAGATTCAGAAAAATAAAAACCTGATGAAAAAAATAAATAAAATCGATCCTCCTCTCTCTCTCTTGAAAAAGAATTCATTAGAAATTCTCTTGAAATAATTAACAATTAGAAAATCTCAGCAAAGAAACAGAAATGCCAAATGAGAATTATAGGATGAAAAATATGTGCAAGAGGACAGTGGTCTATACCTGTAGTCCCTGCTACTCAAGAAGAGGAGGCAGGAGGCTCTCTTGAGGAGTTTGAGACCAGCCTAGGCAGCACAGAGAGATACAGGGTTAAAAAA
>PVKS010010182.1:0-61104 GCA_004027875.1 Aplodontia rufa
GCATTATCTATGCTATCAGCTTTCACAGTTGAAGAAATAAGGCTCAAAAAATTTAAATATTTGGTCTAAGGATACCTGGCTAATGATTAGCAATTATGAGATTCAACTAAATTCCAAATTCAACCTAGACTCAATTCTGCAGCACCCTTTACTGCCATCTTGGGGTAACAGTCACCATTTCAAACAAAGAATCAAGGTCAAAGTTGTTTCAAAGCATTTTACGATGTTACCTCGTAATCCTCATGCTGCTGACCCGTCTGATGCTGGAATGAAAAGATTTTAAAAATCACCTTGCTCACTTTGCCCATGTTATAGAAGAGGACACGGGTGCGCAATGAGGCTATGGGACTCACTCACGCAGTTCATCCCAGGACTAGCTGGTCCTCCTGTATTTAATAGTACAGCGCATCAAATAGGGGCTCTGGAAAACACAGCTTAGGGATTTTCACATCCAGCCTTTTTCCCTTCCTTAGAGTAAAGAAGCATTTTATCTGCTTCCTTTATGACTCCACACTTGATAGTAACACTGAAATTAAGCATCACAGAGACCTGGCAGAAGCCCAGGGTCAGGCAGGTATTTACAAAAGACAAAGATTTAACCACTGATGCTCTTGCTTTCTGGGAGGATGTTTTTGGCATACATAGCTTCAAAAAAAGTGTTAGAAAAATTTAAGTTCTCTGGTGATTAAAATGGGCATGATGCCGGGTGCAGTAGCAGCTCATGCCTGTAATATCAGAGGCTCGGGATGCTGAGGCAGGAGATCACAAGTTCAAAGCCAGCCTCAGCAACTTAGCAAAACTCTGTCTCAAAATAAAAAAAAAAAAGGGCTGGAGATATGACTCAGGAGTTGAGTGACCCTGGGTGCAACCTTTGATACCCAAAAAAAAAAAAAAATCACGATGAACAAGATATCCTTTAAGAGGAAAGATAGTGGGGTTGGTGATAGTGGTATCAAGGCATAAAATAGGTTTGAAAAAAATTAAGACTAAAGTGGTATCAAGAGTCTTAAAATTATTTATCTTTAATTCAATTTTGTAACTCACTTGTAAAAATATACTTTTGGGAAATCTGAAATTCACAGAGAAACAGGCAAAGTAATGTTCATCTCAACATTACTTAAACTTTGTTTCCAGTTTTATTCTGTTTTTAAAATCTATTTAACCTTAGTGGAACACTTACTAAACAATAAAATATTATGAAGCCATTCAAATATTGTTTATGTGACTGCATTGGAATGAGGAAATGTTCAAGTGCAAACAAAGAATGAGAGACTAAACAGCATGATCCCTGCAATTAAAAAAAGAAAAAGACTGCAAAGAAAGAGGGGAATACTCCAAAATACGAAATAATTTCTCTGTTGGAGGAGAAGAGTTATGGGAATAAGAATTTTACCTTCTTTTGTAATCTTTTCCAAAATTTACACACTAGAGTTCCTTTCATAATTGGAAGAAGAAAAAAAATCTCAGCACAGAAAATGTCATGGAAGTGCTAAAGATGATCCCTCGTGTGATGCAATGCCTGCTTTACATCCATCTCGAGCCAGCATCCCACATGAGCGTGAAGTTTTAGATCATAACTTAGGACACATGGGTCTAGGCAGGAACTGCCCAGCAAGGCCCTTCCCAGTGTGGCTCCCACATCTGGGGCTATGATGTGAATGTGTCCCTCAAAGTTAACTTGCTGGAAACTTAATCCCCAAGTTTACATTTTGCTGGTGTTTGGAGGTGGAGCTTTGGGGAGGTAATTAGCTTTAGGTGAGGTCCTAAGGGTGAGGCCCCCATGATGCAATTAGCAGCTTTGAAGCACGAGGAAGAGGGAAGTGAGCTAGCATCCTTATTTCGTCTCATCGTGTAGTGCCCTCTGCCATGTTTTCAGGCAGCCAGAGGCCCTCATCCGTTTTCAAGCTGGCTTCTGAAGTAAAGAATAGGGAATCTAGTGAAAGTCTGAACTTGTGGGGCTGAAGCAGTTGCTTTACAATGCCAGGGAACAGGACTGGAGAGAGAGAGGTGCAGACTACAGGAAGGTTTCCAGTGATTCTCCCTAGGAAACTAAAGACCTTCCAAGAACAATAGCTTTTGCTGTGAGTGGAACTTCAGAGATGAAAATGTGCAACCCTCTCATTTTATGGAGAGGCTCTGTTAAGATCACACAGCAAATGCCCAAGACTGCCAGCTCCTAGTCCAGTTTGTTTTTCACTGTCCAGTGCTGCCACCTTCACTATGAAATAAATGTCTGGGCACTTTAATAGTCATCTGCAGTTTATTATCATAATGGAAAGTGTGAGTCGCCTCTGTTCTCCTACCATGGATTTATGACCCCAGCAACATGCCCAGGAGAACAAACACAGTGAGTGCCAGTGTGCAATAATGTGCTTCCCATCCTCTGCTGATTTACCTCTGAAATGGTTAAATCGGATTCACCCACACATGCCCAAATCAAAATACACACATGCTCAGCCCAAATGGCAGTGCACTAGTCCACAGGTTTGCAGAGTTTGTTGGAGATCTGGGTAGGCATTCTGTGCTTCTGGAATTCGTGAAGGTTAGAGAGAAAATAGTATCCAACTAATATGCCACTTTTAGAAACTTGGTTCAGTGCCTTGAGATAATGAGAATGCTTTTAACTCCGTGGAAATGGCTTTGCTTGTTCCTGCCCGGCGATGGTTGCACTTGGAGACAGAACGGTGAGAAGTTGGGATCTATAGGTAGAACAGCAACTCTATTAAAACAGTGCAGGCAGTCCTAGGAGAAAGGAATTATTGAATGCTGCAAGCAGTGGGGGAATGAGCTGGGAGTGGGATCTCACCAGAGGCAGATGCAGAGATGGGGATCTATTTGATTCCTCCCAGGGACCTGGAGATAGCTTAAGATTTCATTCTTTCTTCTTTTTTCCCTTCTTTTTTTTAAAGAGAGAAAGTGAGAGAGACAGAGAAAATTGATTTTTATTGAGTTTCTCACTTGGCCTTTGTTGCTCTGACACTTAGTTGTGTATGTGGGTGCTGGGGTTTGAACACGTGTACCTGAGCATGCCAGGCAAGTGCTGTAACCGCTGAGCCATAGTTCCAGCCCTGGCTTAAGCTTACCAATCCCAACATCAGACTCCTGCACTTTCTGCACTGGACCTACCTGCCCTGCCCTGTCTTATTCTTGGATGTGCCTAATTCACTCTAGCTCTGTCAATACTCAGAATCCCAAGGGAGGAGTGGCAGCGCATGGGAGTGATGTCACAGAGTTGGGGATAACAACGCTGGTTAGTAATTATGACAAAAAGCATAGATAATCAGAAGCAGGAAAGTACTTGTTTCAAAGGTCTGAGGTACAGAGTAGCCTAACGGTGACAAAGGAGGTGACCAATGTTTTCAGTTCAGCTTCCTTTATGTTCTGTCTGAAAATAAAAAAGGAACAGCGACATCCAGGATTTCAGTAACTATACTGGAGAATACTTGGACCTGCATCTGAGAGGGATTTGGAAAAATTCATTAAAGTAACGAAAATTAGTGCATTACACATCTCAAAATAGAAAGTTGAATGTATTCACCATAATAAATGATTAAAATTTAAGATGAAGGACATGCTAATTACATTGAGTTGATCCCCACCCAATGCATACAAGAATCAAAACACTGCATTGAGCTTCATAAAGAAGAACAAATATTGCATATGTCAATCAAAAAAAGATATACAAAGTAAAAAAGATTAATGATGCATGGCACGGCACATACTACATGGAATACTGGAGGATCTGGCAGAATCATATAAGATATTTTTTCTGTTCTTGTGCTTATGGAGAAGGAAAGACTGAACATTATTTATGATGTGGCAGGGATCTCAGTGGAGAAGTATAAGATTCTCTGAGACAGGAAAGGAATACAGGTATACCTAGGGAGGGATCTAGATTAAATGAGATACAGTACATAAAGGACTCAGCATGGTACCTGAAACTCAGTAAATGCTCAATGCATTGTGGTTGTTATTTTTATTACTTATAGTCTAAAAACATGTTTCAAAAAGCCAAACCTGCCAGGCATGGTGGCGCATGCCTGTAATCCCAGTGACTCAGGAGGCTGAGGCAGGAGGATTATAAATCAAATCCAGCCTCAGCAACTTAGCAAGACCCTGAGTAACTTAGTGAGAACCTGTCTCAAAATTTGAAAAACTAAAATAAGAAGGGTGGGGGATGCAGCTCAGTGATTAAGTACCCCTGGGTTCAAACCCTGGTACCAAACAAACAGCCCAAAACCAAAAAGCCAAAAGTTTTTTGTGGTCACATGAACAGGGAAGAAAAGTATCTGACATGCCTTTCGTTCATTAATTTGTTCATTGAATATACTTATTTTTTTTAAGCTTACACATCTAAGGTTAACTTAGAAAGCTTAACTCAGTGATACAGTACCAAAAAAAATATGAAGATCACTGCCTTCAAGGGGCTCAAATTCTAACAGGGATGAAAGACATATATGGATCATTGCCAAGTGTTATATTACAAAATATATTATGAAATGCCATTGTCTGCTTTGCAGGGTCTGCTATCATTTGGATCTGAAACGTCCCTAAAGGCCCATGTGCTGCAGGTTTAGTCTCCAGACCCTGCCACTATTGGAAGGTGGTGGGGCCCAGTGGAAGGAAGTTAGGTCACTTAGAGTACGCATTGAAGAGAATGTTGAGATCCTAGCTACTTTGCGTCTCTTTTTGCTTCTTGGTAACTACGAAGTGAACAGTCCTCCTCTGCCTGGTACATCGGCCGTGATGTACTGTGCCATCACAGCCCCAAAGCAACAGTGCCAAGCAATGAACTGAAGCCTCTAAACCCATGAGTCAAGATAAAATCCTTTTTCCTTTTAAATTGATTCTCTTGGATATTTTGTCAAAGCAATGGAAAACTGACTAACACAGAATCCAAGAAGCCAAAACTGAATAAAAGAAAGGAGTTGAGTGTAAATGATTATACAAGGGTCCTTGTTTTATTACCAATTTTTTCTTGGTTATGGAATTGGCAAGATGACTTATTTTTTGTTCCTATCTCCATTTTTTTCTCTCTCAATTTCATTGCCTGATATATTGAAAAAAGAAAAAGTTGGAAATGGTTCATTGCTACTCTATAGTTACAAAATTTTTGGCCCAGAGAACAAACTTGAAACAAGTGTGTTTCTTATAGAGGAATTCACTTCCGTAATAATCCTAAAATGCCTCATCTCCACAAGGATCACAACTCAGGAAAAAAGTGTGATTTGATCAAAGTCTCCAAGAATATCTGTGTATCCAAGAAAGTGAGTGCTTTGGGTCTCCTTATCCCTGTGCCAGTCAGAGGCTGCTTGTAAGGGCAGGAGGCCCAGCCTCATAGAGCTCCATTTTCCAAGTTGTTGCCCTCAGGCAGAATCCTCTGCCCTCTGCATTCTCTGTCTGGGCCGGAGAGATCAATATCTTCATGACAGAAACTATCTAAGACGTTGTATGTTTTACATCAGGGCAAAAGAGAATAGAATAAAAATCTAAGAAAAGTCCCAAAGTCCTCCTAAGAGGTAACATGATGGTTGTCTTCCTTTAAAACCGTCCGTGATCAAGAGCTTCAGACCCTCCCAGCTCTCCAGCCTCTTTGCCAGGAGCCTGGGCCAAGCCACAAGCAAAGCCCAGACTTGATGAGTTGACGGATGGCCCAGAGAAGCACGGAGTCATCTGATGCCTCCCACAGAACCCTCACATGGACAGAGTAACTGGATCTGCCCGGCAAGGCCCTTGGAGAGTTCCCGTGTCTCTGACCCTTTGGGTCACCCCACACAGGAGGCATAGTCCCTGCTAACTCATGTTGGTTCAGCAGCTAAATGGAAAAGAAGCAAACTTCTCTCTTTTCTAGTTCATGTCCGAACAAGCATACAAACAAATTAAAAAAAAAAGTTTAAAAGAAGCCACAGCAAAATAGGGGGGGAAAAGGGAGTTTGTTCCTGAAGGCAAGAAGGACTGGAGGCTGACCGTTCCCCCAGAAACCCTCTCTAGGCTCCACTCATCTGATCCTTTCTGCCTTCTGCCCCAGGAACTGGGCATTCGGAGAGAAGGTCCATTCATAGCAGAAGGAAATGAGGTGGGCACTGTTATTCATATCATAAGAACATCCAGGAGGCTGACCCAACTGTGAAACTTGCTTTCGTCAGCTTTTTTCCTGCTGTGACCAAAAGCCCCAACAAGAGCAATTAGAGGAGGAAAAGTTTATCGGGAGCTCATGATTTCAGAGGTCTCAGTCCACCAGCAGCTGACTTCATTCTTTGGGGCTCGAGGTGAGGCAGAGCATCATGGTAGAAGAGTATGGTAGAGGAAAGCAGCTCAGGATATGATTAGGGAGCAGAAAGATAGACTCCACTCGCCACATACAAAAGACACACCAGAAGGCACACCCACCATGACCCACCTCCTTCAGCCACAGCCCACCTGCCTACACTACAGTCACATAATAGTGGGATTCATTGTGACATATTCATATATGCACATAATTTGGTCAATTTCATTCCCCAGTATCTCACCTTTCCCTCCTCTCCTCCCTCCCCTTGACTCCTCCCTCTACTTTACTGGTCCCCCTACTATTTAAAAATATACATTTACATTATTATTCAAAAATACAAAAGAAATGAATAATATGGCAAAAATAGCTGTCAGGAATCGGAAAAAGGAGAAGAAAGATATAAGGTAAATTAAATTTTTAACTTTCTGTGGGTGAGTGCCTTGACAACGTTTTAAATTAATACGTCAAGAGATAGTCTGTAAATCAGATAGAGTTGGGGAGGGAAGCACCAGAATTAACAGCAGGGAAGCACCAAGCCTGGGGAAGAATAGGGCATCTATAGCTTTTCATTATAATTCCTTCCACTGAATTCGGGGTTGTTTCCCTCCCTTCCCCCACCAACCCCTGGCCCCTCAGTGTTCTTGATAAAGAGCACTGGGGAAATGAGAAGGGGAAGAAAAGAAAGGAAGGGCAGAAGGCTGGCAAGAAGAGAGGGAAGAAATAATCCCACTGTTAGAACCATGGTTGTTCTTTCAATACCCACTAGCATAAGAGGTCAGATGGTAAAAAATGGTTCAAATTGTTTGCTGAATTTTCTGTCTCCTGAGATGGAGCTGACTCTCTGGCAAAGCCGGAGTTGATTGGAACAAAGCTTCAGTAGCGCACATGGCCATTCAGGTCTTGTGCTGTGGCTGGGTTTGCAGCCAGTCCTGGCCACTGACCACCAGCCTTTGCCTGACCCTGCTTCTTACAGACTCACCCAACTTAGACCCACGACTCTGCATAGACCTTCAACTTCTGGGCTTTTTCGCTTCTGCCTCTTCATCCTGGCCTTATTTCTCCTTATTCTGATTTCCAACCTAGTCAACTTTGCCTCCAGGACCTAGGGACATAAAGAATAGGGCCTCCTCATTTATCATGGATAACCCAGGAGATGAGTAATCCAAGAAAACAAACTGACAGCAAAGACTCCACACTGGAACCAAGAATCAAGCAACATAGGATACGACGTGGGATTTTAGCCAAATCAGACTGTTCAAATCCTAGATCTGCAGCTAACTTTTCCTTTTGAACAGAATAATGAACTTCTCTGAGTTTCTTTTTGCTATGTGTACAGTGAGGATAATACAATCTCCTGTATATGTTTATTGGGAGGATTAAATGAGACCTTGTACGTAAAAGGCTTAGAATACTTGTGACTTGTGGTAGGTGTATTAGGTTAATATCTTCCTTTTCATTCTTCCTATATTCCTCCTTCTGTTTGTTTTTCTCTTTATGCTCACATTTATATAATGAAAAACAATTAAATGCTTTGCAGATGATCACATCTAAGGGTAAGTAGTGCTAGGGATGATAACACTGCCACTTCACTGTGAGTCTCCGTTACAGCTTGGGCTACAGACTCACTTTTGTTGGGAAATTTCACTCCAGGCAGCTTGCCTCTAGCATAGAGGAGGCATCTGGGCCACTACAATCCATTGGGACCTAAGGACATAAAATTTTAAAATATTAGAATTGATAGGACTTTAGATGTCAGCCAGCAGCTAGCCATCCTTCATAGAGGAGACCCAGAACTTGAGAATCAGAGAAGTTAAATTGCCAAATTTAATGTCACACATAAAATCTAATGAGTTGCTATCAACTGCTCTTCTGTGAAAGCTATCCCAATAAGTTTGAATTTCCATGTCTAAAGAATAAAACTTATGCAACAAAATGTGGTCCTAACTATGACCAGTAAGAAAAAGATACATGATGAAACTAAAAAGAGGACAGGTGTTTATTTAAAGGGTTTTCTTTTAAAAAGTGAGTACACTAAGTGTTGTTGTTAAGTTTTATTGTACTCCAAGAGAAAATTTTGCCTGCACATCAAAACCACTAAGAGAAGATGGACTTACACAAGAGTCTACTGACTTCAACCCATATGATGTATCAAGTCAACAAAAGTTCGCTAGGAATAAAAAGGAGGTTTATTTCATAAAAAAGAACAGTTTGCACACCAAGGAGATGAAGTCTTCTGTAGGAAAGCAAAGGGAACTGTAAAGGAACAAAGGGGGCTGACTTATGGAGAGAGCACTCCCAACCAGTTTCCCAAACTGGTTGCTTATGCAAATGAGGAATGCAAGCATGCTCTATCTTGATTGGTCAGCTTTATGTAAATAGGGACACAGACATGCTCTTCCCTGACTGGCTGATATTTGCCTATAACTATATGTTGTAGTTCATTGGTCAGATCCAGGGAACAAAATGAGAATTTCTGGGGGCTGTTTATCTTGGCAGTTGAGATGGGAACGTGCCCAGGGGTAAGGGCTCCGTGAGTTCGGTTTGTGGTTCTTCCAGGAACATGGAGTATGTGTGTGAGTCCTAATCAACCCAATGACTATCAGAATCCATTCTGCATTTTAGCCACTGGGAACCTTTCTTGAAGATTCAGTTTCACTTAAGTTCAGAATCCCAAACAGAAACAACTAAAAATTGTATTTCTTTTAATGTAAGCTAAGACAGTCCCTCTGGAAAGCAGTATAGAGAATCCTTAAAAAATTTGGGTTGGATCCACCATATGATCCAGCCATCCCTCTTCTGGGTATTTTCCCAGAGGAGTTAGAATCAGCACATTACAGCAACACAGCAAAATTCATGTTCATAGCAGCTCAGTTTATAATAGCTAAATTACGGAACCAACCCAGATGCCCCTCACTGGATGAATGGATCCAAAAGCTCTGGTGTATATATATATATACACAATGGAGTTCTACTCAGTTATTAGAAACAATGATATTGCATCTGCTGAAGGTAAATGGATGGCACTGGAAGAAATTATGCTGAACGAAGTTAGCCAAACCCAGAGAGTCAAGGGCCGAATGGTATCTCTCATTTATGGAGGCTGGACCTGAACCCAGGCTTGGGAGTAAAGTAGACAAACTTATGTATTAGATCCATAGAATGAAAATGCAAAATGTTAATATTTATGAGATACAATTGCAGGATACTTCATAAGACATTTGAACAAGCTATGCTGAATGCCTGTTCAAAAATGTAAATGTTTAATCCCATTGTCAAATATTTTGAAGAATAACAAGAGATGATAGGAAGAGAGGTGAAGGGGAAATGTTGGCACTGAGATAAAGCAAGGTACATTTCAAGCAGTCATAAATGTCACTGTATATACTGTAGTGAGATTATTTATATATATATACATATATATGTATATATATATATATAAAATGTTCTTCATAGATGTAAGAATTATGTCACTGTAGTTTGGTTTTTTAGGAACAATATAGGACCCAGAAGAAAGGCAAGATATCAGGGGACTGGAGGAGGGAGGTAGAGGGATGTGGGGAGGGGGACAGATATTAAACAAATTGTGGTGCTGAATTGTGTGCATCTAGGAATATGTGACAACTAATTCCATCATTATGTAAAACTATAATGCACTAATAAAAGAAAGAAAGCTAAGAATCCACCGCACAAATTATGTACAAAATGTAATAATTTCTTTTTTTGTTGTAGCTTATGAGCTAATCTACTTATTCATAGAGTTGATTAGGATTCATAGGCTAGAAGACCATTTTCACATACCACCACGATAGACAAAATGTCAGGAAATGACTTATTTGGAGACATCAGGTGTTATGGTTTAGATATGAGGCATCCTACAAAAGCTCGTGTGGGAGACACTGCAAGAAAGTTTAGGGGTGAAATGATTGGGTGATAAGAGCCTTAACCCAATCAGTGAGAGGGATTAATGGGGCGGTAACTATAGCCAGGGTGAGGCTATGGGAGGTCGCTTACTGGGCAGGGGATGCCTTTGGAATAGATATTTGTCCCTGAAGAGTGGAGCTCTGTTTCCTTGGGCTGTGCTCCCAGGTGTTTTTCCTCTGCCACACTCTTCCACCATGATGTTCTTATCTCACTTTGGTCCCTGAGCAACGGAGTCTGGCATCTGTGGACTGAGACCTCTAAACCCGTAAGCCCCCAAATAAACCTTTCCTCCTTTAAAATTGTTCTTCTTAGGTCTTTTGGTCACAAGAGAAAAAAAAGCTGACTAAGACACCAGGAGAGTCCTGATAAATTTGAACATAGGTCAATAACAGACAGTATAGCTAGCTAGAGGCTGTGATCTGTGATCTGGTTGGTGTTAATGTCACACTTATTAGGAAATTTAGTAAGGCAATATTTGTAAGGACATAGAACTTAAGCCTAATACATTATTACATTAACCAGCAATTGCTTAGTGCTAAAGGTTACAACTGGGAAATGTCAAGGATTTAACACGGAGTCCTGAATATGCTTCTGTGCATAGAAATGCTGACCTCACCATGAAGTACCATGATCCTCTTGAAGCGCATCTCCACCTTCTGCTGCATTTCATGGAGTTTGGGTAGATCAATGAAGGCAGTATAGAACTGGAAAGAGTGTTTTATATTGCTGAATTAAACTAATTTGTTCATATGATCCAAGGGAAAAGAAAAATCTCCATACCAGCTTTCCAAAAACTAGAATATTTCTTTTGGAGGGTCTCTGTCAGATATATAACTATTCGTTGCAGTTATAGAAATATAATATTCAATTTACTCATTTCTAAAGAACGTCCTTGTAAGAAACTCAATTTGTGGGAAATAATCTGATCCATTTCACCATACAGGAATGAGTTTCCAAAAATGAATGTGATAGCTTGGATTCTATTCTTCAAATTGTCAATTTGGAGACTAGACTCCAAAAAGTATATTTCAAGCATAATGAAAATGAAATAGCATTGTTAAATTTACTTTTCTCAATCTTTTTAGGATAAAGGAAAAGCTATAAATTGATATTATTGAATAGTGGGACAAAATAATGCTACAGACTTAACACAACAGCACTGAAGCCCAGAATTCTAAAAGTGTAACACTTCAAATCATGCTCAGAACACAAAATGGAAGAAGACATATTTGCACTTTGATAGAGAAAGCTGTTAATTTTCCAGATTCACATTAAAGAAGATATTAATTATAAAAACATTTTTCTTTTGTAGTGCTGGAGATTGAATTCAGGGTCTCACATATGCTATGCAAATGCTCTACCATTGAGCTACACCCCTAGCCCAAGGCATTTTATTACTTATTAATAAGTATTCTTTGCACTCTATGTGCATTTTATCAATATTAAATATAATCATATAACTTCCATACACTGAAGTTCAATATAAAATAAAGCCTGTGTACTGGTTAAGTCAAGTCTACTTCGCTTACTTTTGTTACCTGCCTGATGGATAGGATTATGATTCAATCCCTGGCCTGAGAGTCACTGAGCTGGAGGGAAGATTTGTTTCTGCATTTCATGTAGCTGTTGCTGGAGGCTGCACATCTGAACTGAGGAGCAGAATGCTTCTTGGCCTGGGCAGAAGGCCAGGGCATTGCCACAGAGTGGGCAGGCATCAACTGACCAGATCACATGAAACTCCATCTGCAGTTCTGTGTGGCCCAGACATGTGGAGACTGTGGTTGGCTCCTGGTTTTCAGTTCCCTCATGTCTGGCCTTGAAACAGGTCTGATCGTTAGCACCTTGGGACCCAGCTTGCTCTGAGAAATATTTCTTGAGAAGTAGAGATACTCAAGAGGGAGATGCGTCCCTTCCTACAAATGGGACAGATAGAGACCTAAGTGATTGAATGAAACAATAATAGACCTCAAGTGCATAAAATTGGATTAATCAGACGTCATGACACCCCCTTACCATGGCCTTCTTTTAGTGTGTGAGTAGATGTATTTACTTAATTACTCAGAGGTATGAATACGTTCACAGTCCAAGTTCCATACTGAGTAATACTGATCATCACACTGAAACTTCCTCATATGAGACCTAAGAGAAGGGAAGTGCAGAAAGGACCGTAGGCACAGAGCATCTATTCTTTGCCAGGTGCTATCCTGGGCATTTTGCAAACATTATCTATTTAATTCTACCAAAGTTGTCCCAGGGTAAGCAAAAGCAAGCTAAATTGCATCTTATCCCTCTGCTTCTTCTTCCCACCACTGTAAACTGGTCAGAAATAGAATTACTGTGAGTGACAAGAACATTTCAGTGCAATATTCTCAGGTGGTTGGGTGGTTTGATGTTGGGTGACTTTCAATTTTCACAGCTGAACTTTAAAAATCTCATTAAAACAGCTTTTTGCTGCTCTTTGCTAGGTTTAAATCAGCAGTGATTCAGCAAATAAGTAGGCACAGCAGGCTGCCTCTCTTGGCAGGGATAATAACAAACCTACAAAGAATAGGACAGGGAAAGAAAAATGTGATTTCAGAGCTAACCCATTGTGAGCTCCTTTGTAAGAATCATCTTCTGTAAATCCTAACTGATCTTTATATGTCAATGACCTTGAAAGAAAAAGAAATCTTCTCCCCCATCACTGGAAGTGTTTGCATTGGCAAAAGGGTTGGATGGGTGGATTGCTGAGGAGTTTGGAAATCTCTATTAGTGTCTGATGTAACCTGGTGTCCTGAATAACATTAATTTTAAAAAAATTCTGAGCATGAAAAGGATTTCTTTTATTTTCAGACTGGCTCCAAATCCTAGCATCTTAATTTTTTTCTTAGCATCTGCTTGGAAGAATCATCAGGGGATACTGAAGTGGCTCCATACTGATTGCATGTCCACTAATGGCCAGGGGACAGTGCTAGGTGCTGCAATTGAATCAGGGCTCCTCCTTCAAGTTGCTCATGGTCTCATGAGAAGGTTCAGTCTCCCCTCCCAAAAGTAGGACAGGTGTCCAAATACTGGACTTTAAGAAAGAAGGAAATAAAGACTGTAAAATGGGGCTGGAGCTCAGTGGTTGGGGTACTTGCATGTGTGAGGACCTGGGTTCAAACCCCAACACCATATACACAACTAAGTGTCAGAGAAACAAAGTCCAGATGAAAAACCAAATAAAAGTTGATTCTCTCTTTCTCTCTCTCTCCCCCTCTTTCTCTCCCTTAAAAAAATAAAAAGACTAAAATGTACAAGGCAGGGACAAGTCCTGCTAAGGACTTGGAGCTAGGTTCATTGTGTCCTTTCAGATAGGGATTGCAGATTGTGAACTAGGAGGATGTGCAAAAGGGCCCCAGGGATCGAGTAGGAGAGAGGAGTCCCTGGTCAACACAACTTACACCACTTTGGGGACCCACTTTTGCCTGTCTTCCTCCAAAGAGACCAAGTCTCTGTTTAAGACTCAATTACTTAATTGCTAACATGACAACATTAGCATCGACTGTACCCGTTGGCTTTTGAAGAACCTGTCTCTAAGGGGAGCAATCTGCCAAAACACAGGTGACCAATAGAAAGAGAGTTGAGGACTTGGAATTTCAGGTTCTTGGAAAAGCTTCTAATCACCCAGCTCAGCATCCTGCTTTTCCTATCAAAGCTTTTAAATCATCCCTGGGTCTTGGGACCACCCCCCACCCCAGTTCCCTCTGATGCTGGATGACTGAGAACTCAACTCTATGCACATCTTTACTGCAGCTCTGTGCTCAGTAGCATTCAAGGGGATTAGGCAGGAACTGGTCTACATTAAGGGTACAAAGCCCCTCTTCAGCCCCCAGGGCAGTAGGGGGTTCCCTGCATCATAAGACCTTGCCTGGGCACTGCAGGGAGAACAAGCCACCACTCAAGCCTGGCTGGCTGTTTATGTTAGGGACAGAGTGCTTCACATCGGCTGGCCGCCCGGGGTCTGTGGTGGCGAAGCTGCTGACAGGCTGGCGGTGGATAATGTGGGCATTCATTCCCTCCAACTGCTTTGCTCTGATCGCTCAGCGGTGCAGAGGATGAGAATGCAGAAAGCAGGGCAAGAGCAGCCTTGGAACAGGCAAGCTCCACCACCTTCCGGGCCACCCTGTAGCGAGTGCCGCTCTCGGAGTGTTGAGACATGGCAGCTGCAGGGCAATGTGAACTTTTGTTGGCTGGCTTGCCTAGGTCTAAAATAAGTCTAGTTAAACATTTCTAGCATTTCCAAATACTCGAGGTGACTATTTCCCCCAATGATCTTCTGCTTAGTAAGGGTGGATGGACCGGATACCCTCAGATAAGTTTGGAGGCTGATCAACATTTCCTCCCCTGGTACAGAAAAGTTGGGTCAGACGTCCCCTCTGCCATCTCCTGATAAGAGTCCTGGATGGGGAATTAGGAGGCCCTGGGCCTCTTCCCAGTCTCACCACCATGAATGTAACCTCAAAGCAGTTATGTAACTGTTCCGGCCTTCTGTTTCCTCACCTTCAAAAAAGACATAGTAACCCCTCCAAGGTGGCTTTCAGCATGAAACAAGAAAACCATCAGCTGTGTCCTATGCGAGAGATCAATAAAGCCTCAGGACCAGGAGCTGGCAAGCTCTTATGCAAAGAGCTGGGTAGTCCGGGTGCCGGGCTTGGTGCAGCACATCAGGTCTCTCTTGCACATGCTCCTTTGTGGGTTCTTTGCTGTTATATATGTCCGTGAAAAACATAAAAATCATTGTCAAGCTCATGGGCGAAAAACCGTGGCTGGAGTTTGATGTGCAGGTTACAGTTTGCGAGCCCCTGATAAAGACAAACCACAGATGGAAGCCAGAGGTAGGCCCAGGGGTTTTAAGAAATCTCTATATAAATGTATAATATGTGGAGTATATACAAATATAAATAAACATATATACTCATAAATAAATACATATGCTCTGACTTGTGGCCCCTATTAGTGAAATTACGCGACTCCAAGCCCAAGGGGATTCTTTTTTTTATGCATGTTTTTCTTTTAATTTTTTAATTAGTGCATTATAGTTGTGCATAGTGATGGGGTTTGTTGTCACATCTAGATGCACAAAATACAGCAATATAATTTGGTCAATATCCCCATTCCCCTGCACCCCTCTACCTCCCTCCTCCCATTCCCCAATCCCTCGCCTCTCTTCTGGGTCCTATATTTTTCCACAAAAAAACCCAAGTACAGTGTCATAATTCTTATACTTACGAAGAACATTTTTTATATTCATAACTATAGTGTATACGGTGACATACTTATAAACGCTTGGAATGTACCTTGCTTCATCTCACTTCCAACATTTCCCCTTCTCTTCCAAGGGGATTCTTGATCAAGTACTCCTAGTCTAATTTGCCTTTTGCTGAGCACTTCACGGCTTAGATTAGAGCATCAACTCTAAATTGTTTAGGAGTCTTAAAACTGAACTTCAACTTTGTTAGTTCTCACCCTAAGAGTTTCACTGGGCCCCCATATAAATAAACTCTTAGCAGCCCAGCTTATATCGTGCATGTCTTCATCCTCAGGGACAGTAGGTAGGCCTTTATTGGGGACTGCTTCTGCTCATATAATAAGCAGCTCACATTAACTGTGACAATTGGCACACAAATAGTACTTTGTAGACAATGTGCTTTTAAATTGCATTATCTCTCTAATGAGGTAAGCTGACTTCAAAACTGTTACTTGCAAAAAAGGAGAATCGAGATGGACAATATTTAAATGGTAGAAGTTGAGCATCTAAACCATCTTTCATGATTAGACAGGACAATGGTTTCTGCTCCCTTCAGTCTCCAGTGAGAAGGTAGGTCCCGTGCTCCCTTAGTCTGTTTCTTTCTTCTTAGTTTTCAGATTCACTTCATATTTTAAGATATTTGAAGACCAACAAAATGAGGTAAAGAATGTTCATTTCATTCTCTTCCCTTTCAAAGTATTTTCAAAGAAAAATGGCACACAGGTAATTTATCTAGACTAAAATACAAAATTTAAACTCTGGATGATAATTTCACTTTTTTTAGCACATAATAGCCAAAAACTCAGTCCTGCTGCTTCTGTGTTGTACAGAGTAAAAAAAATCTCTGCTCTGCAGAGGAAGGCTGTACCTTCTAACACAGATCATACTGCGAACCTGGCCTGAAGATCTTACACATGCTTGACCCCAGTCATAAGATGGAAAGGATAGATGGCTTAGGATATCTAGCATCCCTTCTGGGTGGAGCATCCCAAAGTACACATCCTAAAGACGGAGACCACCTGTACGATTTTCACTTAGGAGGAGAAATGCGTTAGAAGTAACCACATAGCCAGGAGCAGTGATTGGCAGCCATTAGACACAAGACAGGTGGATTCACTGAATGAAAATCCACAAGGGAGATTTTTGAGATAAAATTCCTTTGGAGAGGAATTGAACATGCTAATGAACCCAAAAGATGAACGGCTTATTTGGGAACACTGAATACACATCAATTTCTTAATAGAAGTATAATAAAGAGAAGATAGATCGAAGTGTCTCCGCCCATGAAGCTATGGAAATACAGAAAAGAAAAATCCTATCCTCGAAATTTGGTTTCATTAAACTGTACACAGTTGTTGTTGTGCTGTGTTTTAAAATCTTATTCTTTTGCTAGAGTTTGGGTGGCTGATTCCTGATTAGGTGTGAGAGGTACATCCTCATTTGCTGACCCCCAGAAGCCTTCCCAGTACTGCCCACTGCAGTTGCGCAGTGTGAGTCTTGGTCAGCTTTGGTCCTCATATGGGTATCCTGGCCCTGCACTTAGACGTTTGGGGAGGGTGTACCCGATGTCCTGAGGCTGTGACCCTTGGTGGAGAACTCCTGCATAGCACAGGCCATCACATCATGGTAACCCTGAGAAGGCAGCGCTGCCAGGGAAGGTGAAATCTGCCAAACCTGCCTGGAAGAACTGTTTCTTCTATACCGTTAGTTCACATGCTCTATGCTTATGCAGAAAACAGGTAGAAACCTGCTTAGGGAGAATACTGACAAAATATTCCACGACTCCCGCTGACTTCAGGACAGAATCTATGCTTCATGAGAAAATCCTCCAGGATGTGACTTTGATCTTCCTCATATTTTGTCACTCTCTCACATAGCCTACTAGCCTCTGTGAGCAGCTTGTCCCTTCCAAGATACACTATATTCCTTAAAAAACAAACCAAAAAAAAAAACCCCAAACCCACCTTTTTGTCTTTTCCTGTCCTTTCTCCTTTTTATGACTAGGGAAACTCCTACTTACTCTTCATGACCTAGTCCAAACAGTCCTCTGTGAAGTCTTTCCTGACTCTCACAGGCAGATTTTTTTCTTCTCTTCTCCCTTAAGACCTTGTGCAAACTTCTTCCATAGCACATATGACTTTCCAGGAATTATTTATTTATATGTTTATTTTCTCCACCAGACTGTGAACTGCAGACCAATACCCCCCAAGCCAGTGCTTAGTCATAGTATCTCCAAGAAATGTTGAATAAATAGACAAATGACCTGGAACCAGACATTAGCAGGTTTGACAAACCAGCAAAATGATTCAATGCTATGCTCGGTGATATTTGTAGCAGATTTAAAATGATCCACAGGGGAAAAATAAGTAAATACATAAAATGACCCACTGGGGAACAGGGAGAAAATACTAGAACTCTTATTTATATTTGCTTATCAAAAATTAACAATGAAGGGAATGAAGTAGCTGCTCAGTGGTTGGAGTGCTTGCCGGGCATGCTCCAGGACCTGGGTTCAAACGGCAGCACCGCATACACAACTACTGTCGGAGAAACAAAGGCCAGATGAAAAAATACATAAAATTGATTCATTCTCTCTCTCTTTAAAAATTAACGATGAAAATACGTTTTTCTAATATTTCATAATAACTTAAAGTAGTACATATATTTAACTTATAAATAAGCCTGTACTTTGAGGGTGGGCAGACTACTGTTCTGAGCAGCCAAAGCCATTGAAAGATTCTGAACAGTGGAGAATGTATGAGAAAACAAAGTTCACAGGAAAATCAATGTTATAGACAGGAGGCAGGCAAGGCTGTCAATCAGTACGTGGAGAACAACAGTGGTCCGAACACAGGATAAGAGACTAGCGGAGTGTAGGGTCAGTCGAAATGGGGGGCCTTCTGAGTAAAGAATTACTATTATCTTCATTATTACTGTCATCAGGAGCACTGGGTGACATACTGGCCAACAGTAAACAGGAGGAGCCCCAGGGGAGAAAGCAGTCCTGAAACAGGTGAGCAGGCTGAACTCAGAGAAAAAGGTAGAAAATTTTGCCCCAGGCTTAGATTTTTAAATGAAACTTAAACTATATATATATATTTTTTTTTTTTTTCACCATTTGCTTGAAGGTGCGACAAATCAGGGTCTTGCTTCAGGCCTGTCCAATCCTGGCGTGGGGCTTCTTAGAAAGGCTATTTATAGCCTCAGGATTTTGCAGCAACATTGTGCAACTACTGTATGGGGTGACGAGACAGCTGGTTTGAGCCATTGCTGGGTGAGCAGCCGTCTTCTGGCTGCTTCCTGTTAGCTTAGGAAACGACCAAAGAAGGTGGATTTGTTTGTCAATTAAGCAATCTGCTGTTGTCCTGCCCATGCCCAACTTTTTCCCTTTAAACATTAACCATCCCTTAAAAAGTCTCTGTTTTGTGCCCAAGGCCATGAGGGCCCCAAGAGAGGGAGGAGGAAAAAAGAAGGGAGGGAAGAAGAGAGGGTCCCTACATCAGCGATTCACCCCTCCACCAGCATTTGTTCAGCGTCCCTGCTGCCCAGGCTCCATCCAAGCCCCAGACATTCAGAGCTGTGCAGCCTAATTGTGTTCTCAGAGACTGACAATTCAGTGAAAGAGACAGACAGACATGTAAACAGAAAACAAATGGGAAAGGCCAAGTCCAGTGCTGTCATTGTGACTTCTACTTGGTCTACCTGCTTTCCAGATGAGGTTTAATGGGAGAGACAGATCAGAAATTTCAAAGTTTCCAGGGGAGCCCAGTGAGTGGCACACACCTGTAATCCCAGCAACACGGGAGGCTGAGGCAGGAGGATCTCAAGTTTGAGGCCAGCCTCAGCAACCTAAAGAGCTTTCAGCAATTTAACAAGACTCTGTCTCAGTATTAAAAGGGGAGGGGACTATAGCTCAGGGGTAATGTGTCTGTGGGCTCAATCCCTGGTGCCAAAAGAAAAAAAGTTTCCAGGGTGTCTCTCCCTAGGATAGTTGCTCTCGCACTTCATGAGCAAAAACTGACCTGGAAGGCATTTAAAGTGCAGTCTGTTTCAGTGGCTTCTGTGTGCAGCCCAGGGCTCTGCATTCCTCTAGCTCTCTGTCTGCAGGCTTTGGGCACAAGTGGTTCTGATCAGCTCTTCCACAGCACGGCTGGGGACGTGAACCTGGCAACCACCCAGCACAGGGCTGGTCCACCAGAGGCCAGTGGAAGAAAGAGGAGAAAGAGAGAAAGCAGGAGCACTAGACAGGATTAGAGGAAGAAATGGAAAAAGAGATCATCCAGGATGTGAGCGGGAAAGAAATGCTTCTCTGAGAAGGTAGACGACACTTTACCGGACACCCTAGGGCCACTCAGCTGGCTGGTGTGTGTGTGGTTTAGCCACAACTCCAGGGCTTTAGTACGAAAACGTGATAACTTACCTAAGCAAGCACAGAGCCACGGAAAGTAAACTGCACTAGAGCCTGGGGCGTGAATATCACCTGCTGTGGAACCCAGCCTTTGCTTCACTGTGCCTCCTGCTTTTACCGATCTCCTGACCATTGCGTACCTTCAGGTAGCAGACTGGATAAAGTCCAGGGCTATGGAAAGGGAGACTTTTAGGGAAGTACCACTGACTTGACGCTGTCTTTGGTAACTTCCCTGGTTCTTGGCCATCCTACCCCCAGTCCCCTCCACAGCAGCATCCAGCTGGCAACTTGGTCCCCCAGCCCTCATGAAGACAGAGCGCTGAGGGCCAACAGCAGTTTCCAGCTTGTGGTCTGCAGATCCTGCTCCACTCTGATTTCATCAAGGTAGCTCTCCTAAACTAGACCCAGGCCACGTCTACCACCTCCTTCCAGGACATATTCAGTGCAGCCTTAGACCATTGCACTCTTCCCCAGAATCTGGTAGGAGACTCCTCATTCATTCTGGAACCATTTCCTAAAGTGCACTTTCCCCCCACACCTCTCCAAAGACACATCTGCTCCCTCATTTTTTAAGTAGTTAACTCTACAACTCCCTATCCTGTGAATTCCTCCTTTCCCTGCCTTATGGTGCTGGAGCTCTGTGTTCAGGTGGGCTCCACCACGCAACTATAGGTTTCAGGGATGTGGTCACATTGGAATCACTAAATGTGGTGATTAGGGACCCTAGCCTGAGCCAGAATCTCAGCACTGCCACCTACCCTCTGTACCACCTTGGGGAAGTTACTTCATTGTTCAAAGTCTGTTTCCTTTCCTATAAAATGGGCAAATGCAAACGATCCTTTTTATTAAGGATAAGTGAGCTAATACTTGGCCCGGATCGAAACACTGAAGCCCTCAATGCAATTTGCTTTTCTCATTACACGTATTTATGTCCTTACTTTCCCTATAATCCCCAAGGATTGGGTTGAGTAGACGCTAATAATGTTTATTGAATTAGCAATTAAGATATGTAACCATATCCCTGCATCTATACATTAGTACATTTTAAGAAGGATTGGGCAACTCAATGTATCCATTCATACGTTAATATTTGATGTCATTTCCTGTCTTCAAGGATTTGTTTGGAGTGGAATTATCTAAATAAGCACAAGCTGTCTCATTCACTCTTCCTTTGTGTCCTCAGCTACTATCTGCTCTATTCACTTCTGTTCACATCCTTACCTTTGCTGTCCTATTCCTAAAGGAACAAGTCAGAAAATGGTGGCTATTTAAAAGAACCTTACCCTGAGTCTGAGCTCTCTAGAGGAAAATGGCTGCAGAATTCTCACAAGTCTGTTATAAATGTTTTATTTCAGCTTCTCCTCCTGCCAATCTCTTCCTTGTGAAATGGGACGGAAAGAACTAAAAAAACTCTGAAATCTCTTTCAGTTGCAATGGTGTATGATCTCCTTTGTGCGTGGCTGAACTTTTAGTCTCAAAAAGGTAAAGCAACTTTTGCAAAAAAAAAAAAGAAAGAAAAGAAAAAAGAAAGAAACCCCCTATAATTTAGTGACGATAGGTGGTCACTGACTTGGATGGTTTGACCCATGATTTCTCGACTTTACAACAATGTAAAGCAATATTCATTTTCTAGAAGGTATACTTAGAATTTTGAATATTAATCTTTTCCCAGGCTTCTGAAAATATGGGAGGACACTGTCATGATGCTGGGCAGTGGCAGCAATGTGCAGCTCCCGGGCAGTCATATGATCATAAGGGAAAAAAAATAAGGACTCTACAGTACACCACGTTCCTAGACTAGGATGTTCTGTATGTTAGGTTTTGAAGTGAATTTTCAATGTACAATATTATCAACTTATGATAATGGGTTTATCAAGACTGAGTCCATTCTAAGTCAAGGAACATCTATAGCTCTGTCTCCCTGATAAAGCTAATTTCAGGGAAAAAAATTAAGTACAACCCTAATGCTTGCCCTATTTCCATCTTTACATCTTTCCTGGAATTACTAAAAGTTGGTGCTGAGCTAACTGTATGGAAATTTGGTTGACATCTCTTTGAGCTCCAGAATCGGAATTGTTTTCTGAGCAAAGATGAACTTAAGATTTTTAGGGATTTTATTTTATTTTTTTAAAGAGAGAGAGGAAAGAGAAAATCAACTTTATTTTTTTCATCTGGACTTTGTTCCTCTGACACTTAGCTGTGTGTGTGGTTCTGGGGCTCAAATCCGGTCTTCGCACATGTCAGGCAAGTGCTACAACTGCTGAGCCATCATTCTACCCCATTTTTAGGGATTTTAATTAAGAGAAAATTATATGAGATGAAATGTTTTGTAAAGATAGGTGAAAACACAGTAACAAATCATTGTCACCTTTATTTCGTCTCCTGGAGAATTTGACTATGAATCTCCCTCTTCCTGGAGGCTGCAGGTAGGGAGTGCCTTCAGCCTGCCCTGGCCCTGCCTTGTCTCAGAGACAAGAGCCCTGGCAGTATAGCTGGAGCCCTGCCCTGACCAGCAGGAAGGGTCTGGGTGTGGTCCTTTGCCCTCCCCTTTCCGCCCTCCCCTACCCAGTATGGCTCACTTTAAATCCATTCTTCCTCTTGGGCCATTGTTTCTCTCCTCTTCTAATCCATGGTGTTTTTGAAAAATGCTTTTTAAAAATCACATATCCCTCTTCCCTCTAGAGACTGTAAGTTATTCAATGGTCCCAGGCCTACCCCATCAGTTTGGGGAGGACAGTGCCTTCTCTGATTCCTGCCTCCACCTCCTGATTGATTGCTAGTGATTGTCTGTGGTGATTTCCTACTAGAGACGTGGTAGAAAGATGAATCATCTATGCAATGAATATTTCTTGAGCATTACCTATGTTCCATGAGGCACTGTGGGAAATGCATAGGAAGAACGTGATGCGGGACCTAGGGGGATAACCGATTAGCTCTGCCTACCTACCTGGAGAAGGTAGAAAATAGGGCCCACATGTTGAAGGGCAGGCTCTGGAGGAAGCATGATGCCAGAGCTTGGATCTGGAATATCCCCCAAAGACCTATATGTAAACACTTGCTTCTCCAACTTGGCACTATTGGGAGGTGGCAGACAGTCTAAGAGGTGAGCCTAGAGGGAAATCTTTAGGTCATTGGGAGCATGCCCATAAAGGACCCCAGGCTCCTCCTTTTTCTCTCTCTTGCTCACTGGCCATGAGATGAGCAGCTTTCTCCACCTCAGGCTCCCCACCATGGCCATCTGGCATCCCAGAAGAGGCCTCCAAACAATCAGGCCACCTCATCACAGACTAGAACCCCTATAACTATGAGCCTAAATAACCCTTTTTTCTCCATAAATTGATTACCTCAAGTGTTTGTTATTATCATAGAAAGCTGACTAACACACACGGCATATTCAGGAAAGGGCAGGTCCTTCCTGGGAGCTGGAACACAGTGAACAGGGAAGGAGAGTTGGGGGAGGAATCGTGAAGATTTGCTAACATCCTGGACTTGATCCTGCTGGGAATGGTCTAATCACCAGATACCTCTGCAAGGAACTGTAAAATAATATCTGTTTCAGTCTTCTATTCTAAAACAACCTGTTCAGCCAGCATCCTAGGGGTATTCAAGTAATTATAGGTTAAACTTGAGAAGGGATGAGTTGAAGAAACAGCTTCCCCCAAAAAAAGCAATGGGTGTACTTATGACCTATTGGAAAGTACTGTAGAAAAGTAGGGATATAATCATCTCAAATCTTCGGCTTACTGAAACCAACTGATATAAACCTTCATTTGTCAAACTTTTTCGGATGCACTCCTATACTGGAATCAACTCTGCTTCCTGCAACTTCTTTCTAGTATATTGAGTAAAAAAGCTTTGTAACACAGAACTAGATTGACAGCCAGCATTGCAGCTGCCCGTGGGCATGCTCAGAGGGTCTAGTTATGTTGCTTACTGACTCAGATGCCCTCTGTGTAGAATGTTCTCTTCAACTTAGCTTTCAGGCAGCAATACACCGAAGTGAGAAGGAATGGACACAGCTAATCAGATTAGCCAAAATTAAAGTGGGTGACCAAAATTATTGTGGTTCTTCGGAATAATAACCATAAGATAAAGCCTCATTCTGCGGAGCTCCGCCTTTTTGGCATGCCTGTTGGAGAAACACAGGGTTAATTAAAATAGTTTCTATAACCAGCAGGATTCACAGAGCCTTTAATATACTAATGATCACTGTAAATTCAAAGCAAGTATTTGTGTTCATATTCTTCAAGTTGATTTGACTACCAAATCACCTCCTGTATTCTGGCCCTCAGTGCCTGGAAGTCTTCCAATACCCTCCAGAAATATTAGAGTTTCTTTCCTGTATTTCAAGGAGAAAATGCCAGCTTCCAGGGGGATCTTGAAGGCAAGGACTGGAGGAAGAAGCTAAGCTGTAGCAGAGGCTCCCTGAAAGGCCTCCAGCACCCTCTTCTCTGCTGCATGCAGCAGCCTTTTGCTACAGTTCTTGGCTGAGACCTGCCCTGCTTCCCATCAGCCTCAGCACCTGTTTGTCACCAGCCCTGAATAGTAGCCTTATCCCTAACTACTCTCTCTACGCTTTGCTTGATATTTTTAACCCCAACCTGGACCTCATTACAAGAAGGAGCCAAAGCTATGTCATCACTATTTTTCATTGCCATAATGTTCACTTATCAAATATTTCTTTCTTTCCTCAGGTTTGTTATTTCTTGGTGGAGGCATCAGCGTTCTTTTAGGATTCCTTTTGTTCTATGATCTTTCCCTCCTAGTGCGTAACTACTTTCATTATCTGATGAGTCCTCCCTAGTGTTGAATCTGCTATGCAATCTTCATGTATCATCTCACTTGTTTTCATCTCTGATGCTTTTGGTTTTCTTCACTTGAATGTAAGGGGCAATCTTCATCTGTTTTTGCATTAATGCTCATTATTAATAACATTGGTTATTTTGTTTGTCTTACTATGTTACTTTCAGAATTATCTGCACAAAGTGCTTTGCATGGGTGGTGGTATGGTTTGGATATGTTTTCATTCTCCCAAGGGCTCCTGTGTTGGAAGTTGAGTCCCTGGTGCTGTGATGTGAGAGGAGGTGGGGCCTTTAAGAAGTGAGGCTTTGTACGAAGTGACTCGGTGATTTGGGTGTGTTCTCAGAAGGGTGAAGGTAGTCCTCATGGGACCCTGATTAGTTCCCATGACAGCGAGTTATAAAAGGGTAAGACTTGCTTCTCCCCACCCTATGGCTTTCTGTCTTGCCACATAATCTCTCCTTCTCATACAGGCTCCCACCATTGCCATCTGTCATGACATGATGTGGCCAGGGGATACCTGGCTACAGCTGCCACCATGCTACCAGGCTGTCTGGACCTTGACCCTTCAAATCTATGAGCTAAATAAATCTCAGCCTCAGATATTTGAAGGTAACAATGGAAAACTGACCCATACAGGTGGTTGTGGTATGGGAGTGGCATTGAAAGGGAGCCCTTTCCCCTTTTTATTGGTAAAAACTATATTTTCTTTGTCCCTTTGGGGTTTTGATCTCTCAGCCTCTGAACCTCTAAAGATGCTCCTGACTTCTCTTTGTAAAGCAAAATGGCAGCTGACTTCTGAAACCACTGCATAAATTTTTAAATTAAATCCCAAACCTTCCATTTGAACAAGAAACTGTCCTCCAGCTTTAAGCTTTACTGCAATCAGTATTGCTTTTGTTCAAGTTAAAAATGTCCTTCTGGGTTTCCTTCCCTCCACTAAAATTCCCGGCTACGTTAGGAGCCTCATTTTACTCAGAATAATGAAATTTCTTCCAGCCATTCCCCTGGCTCCTCCTAAGACTCTTAAGCCTTCAGCCTATATTTCCAGCTGCTTTTGAAACAAATAAACAACAATAAAAAGAAAAACCTCTCTGGGGGGTCTATGAACGTGTCAAATTCAGCCTGTCCTGAGGTAGACACATTTCCCTCCTCTAGCCTGCCCCTCCCATAACTATCAGTTAAGACACGTGACAGCCTCTGCCTCCTCAAACAAGCTCAAACTTGATCTAATTTAAACTTCGTGGATCTGTATCAGTAATTCCTTCTTCTCTTCTTCTGTCATTAGCTCTTATCCTCTCTCTTCTGAACTGTGGAATAATCTCTTTCCTGTGGTCTTCTCTCCCCCTACTCCAAATACTCCCTCAACCCAGCACCTAGAAAGACTTCATCTTCCGTCATCAATGGGTACTCCCTACCCCACCCATGTCCGTCTCCAGCGTGAGATTCTCACCAGTGGGGCATCCAGCGCATCCCGTCAAGAGAAGGTCTATGGTTCATTGTGTCCCTGAATTAAGTAACTCTCTTAACCTCTGCTCTGGTTTGGCTGCAGAATGGCCATCAAAGGCTCTTGAAGACTTGATCCCCCGTGCAGCACTGTTCAGAGGTAGGGCTTTGGGGGAGTGATTGGATCATGAGGCTTCTGACCTTATTAGTGGATCAATTCATTAATGGGTTCATAATTTGAATGGATTATTGGGAGGATCTAAGAAGGGAATGGGTCCTCAGGGTTGTACTCTTGCAATCTATATCTGGTCCCAGGCCTCCTCCCCTGCCCCAGGTCCCCCATCTCTTTGCTCCATAGCCACCATGAGGTGGTTTGTACACCACACCCTACCTGCCATATGTCTGCCTTATCACAGGCTTAGTATCAACAGAGCCAAGTGACCACAGACTGAAACCATTGAAGAAATGAGCCAGAATAAATCTTTCCTCCTGTAAGTTGATTTTCTTAGGTATTCTGTCACAGTGATGAAAAGTTAACTAACACATCCTTTCACCCTCAAATATAGGACTTTTCTATAAGGGACTGATGACTTAGGACCTTTCCCATTGCTCTGGAAATTCCTTGAGGCTCCTGTGCTGTCCCTGCTTGCTTGGTTTACACCCTACACTTCATAGCAAGGTCCTCTCACCATCTTATCTTCCAAGGAGTAGTGGCCCAATCTGATACTTTGATGAGTTCTTCATATATTTATTAGCCTTTTGTGTTTCTTCTATTGAGAAGTCTCTGGTTAGTTCTTTTGCCCATTTGTTGATTGGGCTATTTATTTTTTGGTGATTTTTTTGAGTTCTTTATATTTTCTGGATATTAATCCTCTCTTGGAGGGGTAGGTGGCCACGACTTTCAATGGAGCTTTCTTGAAGAAGCAAAAATGCTCAATGCAACATATTGAAAGTTTGTGTCTGCAAAAATACAAATGTTGAAACCTAACCCCAATGTAATGGTATTGGGAGGTGAGGTCTTTGGGAGGCAAGTAGGTCATAAGGGCAGAGTCCTCATGAATGGAATTAGTGTCCCTATAAAAGGGACTTTAGAGAGCAATCTTGTCATCTTTCCACCACATAAAGATACTGAGAGGTCTGCAGTCCGCAGCCTGGAAAAAGGTCCTCACCAGCACCTGACCTTGCTGATATACTGTTTGTGGACTTTTAGTCTGCAGAATTGTAAGAAATCAATTTTTATTGTTTATAATGGTACTCTGTTATAGCCACCAGAATGGATACCCACAATATGTTATATATACTATTCACTCTCAGTTTGGCCCTCTTATACTGTGGGTTCTCTGAAATAAAACACACAAGTCTGTAAAAATTAATGTAAAAATGGCATCCTAATATTTATGCAATGTGAGCCCCAGAAGTACCCAATATGCTTGGAGTATAAATCCCAGCCCCAGGCAAAATGACCACCTTCACCTTTTTAATAACCTAATAAGCAGGTCTCCCCTGAGATGGGCTTTCTCCTTTCATGAATATTCTTTTCCTTGCCTGGTAATTTCACATTTGCTAATATGCAATGGGAGAAGCAGGGAGGGGGTAACCCTGCCAAACAGAAGGTATTTTGAAAGTGCTAAGACTTCTCAGTTCTCCGACAAACCCTGCTGCCTTCATCCACAGTGAGGCTTTGGAATAAAATTAGGACTGTATGAAGGATGAATGGGCCCAGTCTGTTTCCTGTAGAGCTCTGCAGTGTGCGTGGGGCCAGAGTCATCACCTGGTTCATAAGCTTGAATAGAGCGTCTTTCATTCAAAGATCCCAGGACACTTCACATCTGCTAAAATGATCCTGAGCAAATATTTGTAGCCACACAATACAGGTGGGAATATGGAGACACCAAGAAGAAAAAGGATAGGCCAAGCCCCAAAAGTTAGCTGCAGAATTAGGACTGGAACCGGACCTAAGCTAGTTCAGAACTTGGTGTAGGGAGGGCCTGGTGGGAGTTTGTGACTGAGAAGAGTCATGATCAAACAAAGTTGGGGTTCTACAGTAACAGCTGGCGATGTGCCCACTGCTTTGTAACCCAATGTTCCTCAGACATGGCAACATGCCGCTCTAAGTAGTTAAGGAGCTTTAATGATTAAAGCTCTTTAATTAGATTGACAGTGTCTGTCAGAGTGAGCATTTGCAGATGGTTTCTGTGTTCCTGACCAATTCATTTAATAGCTTCTATTAAGCCCATTTCCTGTGTGCTGGGACCAACAAAGCAATGTACAAAATGAGCATATGATCATGTTGCCAAGATAAGAGTGGACGCAAGGGAGTCAATCCGCCATCGGCTGTAGGCTGGAGTCCAAGCCAGCGGACCAAAGTTAAGATTAAAGAGTGTGCTTCAGTGAGGTGTTTTTGGAGCAAGGATGCCCCATTTGTGTGGCTTCCGACTTTTAAATACACAAAACTGCAACACAACATGGAGGTCTGATGAGGGTACCCAGGCATCTTCTTGAAACTGGCCTCAATGGACTTGATTTGTTGGATGACAGGCAAGGCAGGAAGGAAAGGAAAGAGGGAAAATAAGAAGAGCTCCAGGGCACTTGATGGGCTGCCACCGATGAGACTTCTCAGCCCATTTGATTGTTAGAAGCTGCTCTGTCCTGGGGCTTCTCCCAATACCTAAGCAGAGTCTTCCCCAGATGACGTGGTTCAATGAAGCTTCAGTACTCATATAAAACCTCCAGCCCAGCCTTGGCAATACAGAGTGGTTGTTACGAATTCATATTCCAGGACCTCCTTTTACTAGCAGTGGGATCCAGGGCAAATTACATCATCTCTGAATGTCTCATTTCTCTGGGCACAAATGGTAGAAAAGGAGAAGGTGGTAGAGTGAAGGGCTTCGATTACAGCTTGCAGTATATTAAAAACTCCGTAAATGGTGTTCATTATTACCTTTATGCAGCAGCGTGCCTCAGAAGTGATTAGATTTCTGGTACCCCTTCAACGCAGATCCAATTCACTCTTGGGTTCAATTTAATTTGGGAGTTATGTATAAGAATTAATTCCTACGGGGACTGGAGTGGTGGCTCGGCGGTTATGGAGCTTGCCTGGTATGCGCGGTATGGCAAGTTCAAACCCCAGCACCACGTACACAACGAAGTGTCTGAGGAATGAAATTCATATGAAAAACTAAATAAAACTTGCTTCTCTTTCTCCCCCCCACCGCCCCCTCTTTTCTTAAAAAAAAATAATAATTCCTAAATTAAAAGTGTCCTAAGGTCCACTTTTGTTGGCAGGTGAGGAAGGAGTCCAGGCTGTTTTGAGAAGTCCCATCATCACCTACATTTGGCTCAGCCTCTATTAAGACTGGCCTTGGGTAAGACCAAGAGACAGGCCAAATTTGCTTACGTTAAGCACCCATCATCCCAGGCCCACCCAGGATCTATGAACCCGGAAACTCCCAGGGCAGGGGCGTCAACAAAACCACCCACCACCAATCAGTCAACGGGCTTTCAGTGAATTCACGTCAAGGCAGCAAAGACCAGTTCAGCCTCCAACACCCACAGTTCAGGGCAGCAAAGAGGAGCCAGCTGGAGAACCAGAGCAGAAGAGGCAGATTTTGCCCAAACTGGTCCTGGGCAATGGAATACTGTATACTGTCAAGGGCCACCCGGATGTTAAAGGTTGTTATTATATGATTGCTACTTCTTTTCTTTTGAAAGCTGATCATTGAATATTTACATGGCAATTAACAGGACAAAGGAAACCAGACCCATCTGAGTTTGTAGCCACCTCAGGCAGGTCCTGTCACATTTCCAATCCCAGCTTCCCCCTCTGTGAAGTCCCTGGAGAGCAGGGTCTGCAAATGTACTGAAAGTGATAAGGTGACAGAGTATCCATAGCAAACAAAGTCAACCAAGTTTCCCCCCCCTTCTCTTGGGAATGAAGACAGGGGGTTCATTTCTTTACATGGAAATATGACGTTGTACAACCAGAGACCACAACTGTGGCACCAGGGAAGGTTTCAGTAGTGAATTATTTCATAGCATCTTTAGACTTCGGAGACAGCACAGAGAATGAGTACCTTTTTCCACATTGTCCAGCCTTTAGCTGCCGTTGCTTTGCAAATGGTGACAATTTGGGAATGTTTGCCATATGCAGAGACTTTATTGACCTGGGCTCTGTCTCTGTGGACTCCAGGCAGCATGAGGCTCTATGTGTGTGCTGAAAGGGCAGAAGAGCCTTGCCAGGGAAGGGAGGGCTCTGGGAGCCTCAGCACTGGCTTCCACGGGGATCAGAGAACACAAAGGACGCCACCCACAGGCCAGAGAATGTGGAGGGGAATCCAGGCCCATGGGCGCATTTACTCATGTCTACTGGACACAGCCAGTACTCCCGATGGCTTGTCATGTGTCCCCTTGCAGGGACAGCTTCCAAACCTCCAGCCAGGCTGGTGGAGGAGCTGCAGAGAAGCTCTGTTTGTGAAATCGCCATACTTTGGCAGCCAGTGTCCCTGCATTTGTTATACATGGGGGTGGGACTTTGAGGAGGTGGCATGGATTTAACTGTTCCACAGTCAATTTGATTGGTCTCTCCATGCCCTGACGCTACGCCCTCTTGCTTCCTTTGTACTAACACCACCACCTCATGGACAGACCTACTCACTACAGATAACAGGAGTGGTTTTTGGTTTTTCCCCCAGTCACTACTCTCCAGGAAAGTGAACCCTGCTCTTGACATCCGCTTTGCCTTCCTAGGCCCGTGGGGGTACAAAGGCAAGCACAATCCACAGATGCTACATGCGTACATGCACATATATAGGCTACTTCCACAGTGCATGTGTGCCATTCATAGATGAGATTCGTATGTGATATGAGATGTATAAGAGATATGTGTGTTTAGAGGTAGGTGTGTATGAATGCCAGCTAACCTAACTCAATATATCTATATTTATTTATATAAATACAGTTTAATATAAGAATATGAACTTCTGTTTATTTAAGTATATAAATATAATATGCATCAATAGATACATATACATTTCTTTTAATATATGTGTGTGTGTGTATCTATATGTATAATGGATCATGTCTTGGAATGCCCCTTTCTGCTTTTAGAATGCTCCCAGGCCACATGTTTTGTGCTTGTTCCTCCACCTTTATCATACACTAACTTGATTTAATTGGAGAAAAAAATCAACTCAGCCTCCGGGCTTCAGGAAAAGAAGGATAGTGATGCGCCTTGATGACAGACATAGGACACCTAGTTCAGGCTTGGCACATGCAGCTGTTTAATCCATGGTTAGGGTGCAAGAGGGTAATGAGGCTGCTGTCACCGTTGAGGAGCTGTGGTCTCAGAGAGCATAGTGTGGTCACACTCCAGAAGACCCCACTGTCCTTGCTGTCAGGAACCATCTGGTTAATATCGTTGACCTCAACTAATCAGAGCCCAAGCACTTGATTCTGGTGCTCATGATCCTTCGTCATTGTAAAACTCAGGTAAGATCGAAAGACAAACCATAACTGAAGTTTCATTTTGCAAAAACATGGAGTGAAACTGGAGGTAGTGGGGCCTCTCAAAGTTTCCACGTATCTAAACAGAATTTACACTAGGTTGCACACACTTTGAGTATTGATTTTGTTATAATGAAACCAATCATGGGGGTTCTCATGCCTTTACTCTCCTGCCCTGTCTGCACCAGTGAACTGTGAGAAGAGTCTGGAAGGCGGAATATAACTGAACGAATCCACCTTCCCAAGAACCTTCATTCAGTTTCCTGTCTTCTCAGTTTGGTTTAGAAATTGAGAAGTTCCCAGATCAAGCACCTTGTGCAATCTGTTAACCAGCCAAACACAAATCAATACAGCATGGTACAGAAAACGCACGTACATGCACACACACACACACGCACACACACACACAGCCCAAATGTGCAGGTCCTGACCTGACACTCCCAGGATGCCTTAACTTGTCTACAGCTGTGACTTGACCATGATTCGATTTCCTCATCTGTCAAGTGAAAAGGTTGATCTCAGTAACTTAAGTTTTCTTCCAGTGTTATCAGTCTCTCTGATCTAATTTTAAACTATAAAAAGTTTGAATTAACTGATGATGATATGATAATCCTATTAGAGTTGTTAGAACAATGATTTGGAGAATCCCAAATAGCAGAATGTCTGAAAAACATTGAAGTTTGACCTAGAAATTCAGTTTTTATTGTTAGTGCATTATGATTGTACATAATTATGGGATGTGTTCCTAGATGCACACAATACAGCAATACAGTTTGGTCAATATCTGCCCCCAGCACCCCTCTACCTCTATCCTCCTGTCCCCTGATCCCTTTCCTCTCTTCTAAGTCCTATATTTTTCCTAAAATATCCAAGTACAGTGACATAATTCTTATACCTATGAATAACTTTTTGTAATTACATGATTATAGTATATACAATGACATACTTAAAATCCTTGGAACGTACCTTGCTTTATCTTGGTTCTAACATTTCCCCTTCTCCTCCCTTCCCATCATCCCTTGTTATTCTTAGATATATTTGACAAAAGGATTAAACATTTACAATTTTTGTACAGGCATGCAGTATTGTTTGCTCAAATATCTCATGTGGTATCTTGCAACTGTATCTCATAAATATTAACATATTGCATTTTTGTTCTATGGTTCTAATACATGAGTTTGTCTACCTTTCCCCCAAGCCTGGGTTTAAAAATTCAGTTTTACCATCCCCTGTGTCATATCTAAATATTGATTATTTGGAAGAGAACTGAGTGGGGCTGGAGATATTAATAATTAATGTTAATAGTAGTTTGCATTTTAAGACCATTAATGGTGTTCAGCCAAGAAAGCGTCTGAGAGATAAGAAGTGGTCGTTTGCAGGTTTGACAAGTAGCTCAGCTCTGACTCAGGAAGATGCTAAGGAGCAGCACCTCTATGATGCAGTATGTGCTCAGTCCTAAGGCGTCTTATTAGGATGCCGATTCCGATTGGCATGGAGCTCAAGATCCTGCATCTCTAACATGCCCCCAAAAGAAATCACATAGAAAAGAAATCACAAGGTATCCTGCTGGGTGTCTGCTTTTAGTACAAAGATTTTATTTGCAATTACAGTTCAGAGAGGGGACAGCCCCAAATGTGGGAGGGAAGAATAGAGCTTTTGCAGAAAAGAGGGGCTATACTGTCTGAGATCGAATGTTGGCCTGGTTAAAATGCTTGTGGAATATTGAGAATAAGTTGTTATGGGAAGGAGAGGGAATAAAACAGGCATTTTACAGGGGCGGGAACCAAGTGTGGTGCTATTGAAATGTGATGATTCTGTAATACAGAAACCCCGAATCTCAAGGCTCTGGCCTTTCTGTCCTCCAAATTGAGGTTTGCCTTTGACTTAATGGAACAATTTTCTTCTGATGCCTCCACAGCCATTTCATTCCAAGATGGATAGCAACGTGAACTGATCTTTTTCCATTTCATGTCCCAAACCGCAGCACAATTAGTTTCTAAATAAATGTCAATGGCTTCTGTGGGAGGCTCTGAATGTGAGGCTGGAAAATTAGTGGCCAGCCACAGAGAAAGTCTATGCTGGCTGTCCCCCTAAAAGGGTTCAGTGCTTCCTGCTTACACAGCATGTATTTCTTGAGAGGCATCCATGCTGGTGAAGGCTCACTGAATACTTTTGATGCAAAGTAGTTAAAAAGACAAAAAGAAAATAGAATTTGTCTCAAAAGGTTACCCATATGTCTTAGGGTAAACACAGATCATCTCTGCCCACAAGTAGTTATTCATGCTTCCATGAGCTCATGATCTTTTTGTCTTGAGAAATCCCAATCACATAGAGATGATCCCCCATCACCCTCCCTTAAATCTGGGTGAGAACAGATGCTAGGGGTTCAATTGTGCCCCCCACTGAATTCATATATTAAAGTACTAACTCCCAGGACCTCAGTACATGACCTTGTTTGGAAATTGGGCCATTACAGATGTAATTGGTTAAGACAAAGCGTAAACTTACTGGATGCTGGGTTAGGATGGGTCCCCAATCCAGTATAACTGGTGTCCATATGAAAAGAGGAAATTTGGACATAAACCCATACACAAACAGGGAGAACCTCAGAGGGAAGTTAAAGGCAGACATTATAGAGATGAACCTTCAATAAGCCAAGGAAGACCATAATGGCCAGTAAGTGCCAGGAGCCAGGGGAGAGGCACAGAGCAGACTCTTCTTCACAATCCTGAGAAGGACCAACCCTTCCAACACCCCGATATCAGATTTCTCCAGAACTATGCAGCAATGATTTCCATTGTTCAAGCTACTCTGTTTGTCGTACTTTGTTATGGCAGCGCTAGCAAACAAATACAACAGGTCAATAATAAAATTAAGTATCAATAAAATTAAGTCATTATGTGTATGGCCCAGAGAAAATCTTTTAAATTCTGTAGAATGTGGAAGTTGGAGCAAGCAGTTAATGAAATCCCATGCTGGTAAAGCATTCTGTGACTCTGAAATTCTGCTCTATTGATCCACCTAATGCCTTTTTGTAGATAACAGCTGGGAAGTGAGAGGAGAAAGAGCAGCTGCACCCAGAAAGGGGGGCGGGACAGATGGAGGAGACACGGCTCAGTTTTGAGCAGCAATGAGTTCAAACCGCTAAGTAACCAGGCAGACCATTAACCCACAGGAACATCGGTACCAGAGACTGGGCCCCGCCTGGTCAGCAGAGGAGCACAGGAACTTCCACAGCACCCCCTGCACCAGGATAGCAGCACCCAAGGGCAAGGGCCCCACAGGCAGGGCTGGCTGGAAGCAATGAGTTAGGTGGCAGACTAAAGGCCAGCTGGGCTTCTGTCCTCTAGAGTTGACAGTAAGCAAAGGACAAGGAGGACATACCAGGACAGGCAACCTTGCCTCTCTTGGGGACAATTGTTGAAGGAAACCTTTGCTGAGTTGGCAGGTAGGAAGCTAGTGTCACTGTAATTAGGGTATGAAAGGAACCATGACCTCATGTGGTCACTGGCAAGTGGCATGTGGCAAATGAGTTTCCACATTTACTTCCAAACTAGACAAAGCAGTGTCGAGCTGTCCACTTCTGTTTCCCCCACACCAGTGCCTCGCACATTAGAAAAGCTTAATTTGTCACACGAAAGCAGGACAAAATTGTAAGATCATGTTTATCGAATAAATAAATAAAAGGTTAGCTTAACCATTGAAGGATTCAATTTGAAGTGGCAGAGTTGAGGTTCCCCATGTTATCCATTAATAAATATAACTGACTTCTTGATATGATCAAGGCACTCAATCGTATATAAAGTGGCCAATGATTGTTCCTTGAGATAATACAGAAAGTAGAATTCCATGATCTGTAAATAGCCTCCACTTTTCTGTTTTTAAATTTTAGCTTTTTCCTCCTGCAGGAATCCCTGCCTTATAAAATGTCCCTCAAGTTTCAAGACCTGTCCATCAAGTGACCTTATCCACCCATTTCCCCCAGATCTCATTAATGGGAACTCCCGTTCTTCTGTGTACCCACAATCACTGCAAGTCTCTCATGGGACTTCTATCTAGCATTCTATCAAATAGCTCTTCTCTTTTCTTTCTCACTAAATTACACGTTCCTTGATATAGCAGGTTGAGTAGCATCCCCCCAAATTCATATCAACCTAGAACCACAAAATGTGACCTTATTTGGAAACGGGTCTTTGCAGATGTAATTCATTTTTTAAGGATTTGGAGATGAGGTTATTATTTAGGGACTGCCCTAAATCCAATGTCTTTATAAAAGAAGGAGAGGGAGTTTTGGACACAGAGGGATACAGAGAGAAGGCTGTGCGGTGACAGAAGCAGAGAATAGCGTGATATGACAAGTCAAGGAATACCAGGAGTCAGAAGCTGAAGTCCAGAGCCAAGAAAGCAGTCCCCCAGAGATTCAGAGGGAGTATGGTCCTGCTATTGCCTTAATTTCAGACTTGTGGCCTCCAGATCTGTGAGGGAAGTCTTTTTTTTTTTTTTAAGAAAGAATCAATTTTATTTTTTTATCTGGCCTTTGTTTCTCCAACACTTAGCTGTGTACATGGTGCTAGGGTTTGAACCCAGGTCCCTGTGCATGCCAGGTAAGCGCTCTAACCACTGAGCAACTGCTCCAGCCCCAAGAAGACATTCTTGATGTTTAAGTCCACCCATTTGGTGTTAATTTGTTATGGCTACTCTAGGGAACTAATACAACTCAACATAATTTCAGATTTATCTTTGCCTCCCCTCCAACTTGCTCATAAACATTTGTGAAAATACTACATTTGCCACAAGTCACTAATCTCACCCTTCTCAGTCATTACGGTTAAAGAAGCACTTGTTAAGAAAGAAAAAGAGAAAGGAAGCAAGCAAAGAAGGAAGGAATTGATCAAGGACATTGCAAAGTCAAATTATATTAGTTATATTTTCCCTGGAAGGCACATGTGACTTGTGTGTGCAAAGGAACCAAGCAAGACTCCCTGGGTTAATGTGAGCAGTGGCCCTGCTGGTGCATGTATCTGAATGAAGCCCTGGACTGCTGGCAGTGCACACTCCAGAAGAATCTAGATCTATTCTCTGTGGCCCTGAGTGCTGCAGAGAAACTGGAATTTCTAGATTCCCTAGCTGACTCCTAGAAGGTCACATGGATAAGATTAGGTTTCACCAATTGCCAAAGCATGCCAGGAATTTGGAGCCAGGGGTGACCTTATTCCAAGCAGAATGTAGTTTATCATAATTTTTTTTTTAAAGAGAGAAGGACAGTGAGAGAGAGACAGAGAATCAATTTTTATTGAGTTTTTCACATGGCTTTTGTTGCTCTGACACTTAGTTGTGTACATGGGTTGCTGGGGTTTGAACCTGTATACTGTGCATGCCGGACAAGCGCCGTAACCACCGAGCCACCGTTCCAGCCCAGTTTATCATAATTTGAGGGCACTGGCCTGAAAATGCACAGTTGAAAAGTTAGGACTGGATTTTTAAGACAGAGGGACAGTGAGAGAGTCAATTTTATTCAGCTTTTCCATTTGCTTTCATTGCTCAGACACTTTACCGTGTATGTGGTTGCTGGGGTTCAAACCCACGTCCCTGTGCATGCAAGGCAAGCATGGAACCTGCTGAGCCACCACTCCAGCCCCAGGACTGTGTATTCTCAAGTTAAGCATTAGATCCCCTCTCCACTTGGTTTTCACATCTGAGTATTTTTGGAGATCTGCTCAGAAACCCATGAATTTTCCAGTGACTCTTAATTTATCAAATAATACTTATAATAGTTCAATTATGCTGAATTCCTACCCCATACCAGAACTGTATGCACTAAGCACCTTACAAGTATTAGACTATTCAATTTTCATAGCAACCCCACAAAGTAGATATTTAAATCCCCTTTCCAGAAAACTTGAACCTGAAGAGGCCACATGAACAATCAGTTATGCTGAGTCTCAAGCCTGATCATTCTGCTACAGCTTTTGAGGGGAACTTTCAGATCCATTGAAGGCCTGAGTGATTACGGGCCTCAGTCACAGGAAGGCAAAGGGAAGCTAACCGGGAGGGCTGATGCTGAAGAGCAGCTTCATAATGTTTTCCACAGCTGCTTCCCCACCCCCGCCTTGATGCACAGGGTCTGCTCAAAGCAGAGTCATTTAGAAATTCAGTGGTAGCTGAGGGCATTAGCTAATCAAGCCCCCAGACCCCTGCTAGCCCCATTTCCTGGTTAAGAGCAATTACTCCTTGGACTTTTTTTCCCCCTTTGGCACCACATGCGATTCTTAAGGTTCGTGTTGTAGCACTTCACTTAGCTGAGCTTTTCCCAGGCAGGTGTCTTGGGCAACCAGGATGGTGAGGTTTGGCACCCAGGAGTTAAATCCTCAGCTGGGAGGCTAGCGCAGACTCCATATTTGGTTAGAGCAGATGCATCCCTCCTGAGCCTCACACTTCTGTCATTTCACTCATTCTGATTTAACGTTTGGCTCTTCTCGTCAGGTTCTTTCCCACTCGTAAATATCTGCGTGATGAGTACGATGTTATTATCCCATCATTACTCACAGACCAGGAGCAAAGCACACTCTCAATTGATATTGCTTGTACGTCATTACCTCGACCGCGCTACAAATCCCTAGCCTTGTCTTTCCCCGGGTCCCTCCAGAACAATAATCAAAGAAAGAAAGAGCTCGGAAACATTGCCGTCTAGAACCGGCTGGCGTGGGGCGATGTCTTTGACTTCTTGCCTCGATGGCATTTTCTGCAATTGTAAGTTATTTAATGCTCTCATGGCAACAGCTGATTCTTATTTCTGTTGTCCCTTAGTGGCCACCGGAGCTCTCTTATTCAAGCACAAGTCTGTAGAAATGGAAGAGCAGGCAGTTACCCTGCGGGGTGCACGCAGCTGTGCTTTGCAGGTTTTGCCCAAGCAGCTTGGGCTCTATTTCGAGTTTGCAAATTCCATTTCAACTACATGTGACGGGGTGCAGTGGCCCCACATGCTGTTCCAGGAGGGTATTGAGGTACCCTTTTCTCAGCCTGGTGGCCCTGTGGTCTTATTGGAAGGAGGAGGCAGTTGGAGGTGCCCACTGCAGTGCCAATCAGGAAGCCGCCCCCTGCTCCCCAGCCAGACAGGATGTGCGCTGCTCCCTTGTGAATTGGACCCCTTGGGTAATCTGAGCCTCTTGCCTACTGCCCCCTGCCATGGCGTAGAGGGCAGTGATTAGTTCTATCAGAGGCATTACTGGGGCCCTGATGCCACTTGTTAAGAAGTCTTGTACCTTGGGGTTTGAGGAGGGGGCGGAAGTAGTTTATCCCTTGTGCACAAACTACCTCAGGCCTGACTCTGTGGTGACATGTCCCTATCGATGTGAAGAGTGTGCCTGGATCTATCTCCTCTTGATCTTTTATTGCGGAGTTCAATTTGCTGATCAATCTCCTGGTACCTCTTGTGTTTCTACTGCCAGATATGAAAGAATTGGGGTGGGAGTGGAGAAAAAAAGATAAACAAAAGCAAACAAATAAACAACAACAAAACCTCACAGAGATGAAGGTAAAGGAAGCCAACCCAGCTGAGGAGGATGCAATCTATAGTTCCACCCTGGTGCTGGAGAGGTGGCTCTGTGGTAGAGCGCTTGCCTGGCAAGCCCTGGGTCCCAGGTTAGATTCCCAGCACCACATATACAACTAAGTGGAGGAAAAACAAAAAACAGATGAAAAAGATTAAATATATATATATATATATATATATATATATATATATATATAAATACACACATTCTCCTTCTCTCTCTGTCTCTCTCCCTCAAAAAGCAAAATAAAGTTCTTCCCTGCCCATGTCATCTAGGGGTGGGGGTGGGGATAATTGGTTGCAGTAGCAGATGGAGTCTAACGGGTCTCTGCTTTGTTTGGCTCTCCAGCAAGCACCAGGCTTGGTGAGTCACCTAGTGCCTCCCACACCTCCAGGGGTGATATTATGAGTAGCGTGGCTCACTGGGTGGTAAGAGTTATGCCAACTGATGATATCAGGACCCAGGAATTGTGAAAAGACCATGATGTCAAGCTGTTGGTGGCCACATTCCCTTTGTCCAATCCAGTCGAAAGCTGTAGTTCTCAGACATGGAAACTCAGGAGTGGTTCTCACAGTGTGACTCAGACAGCTGTCATCTGTAGGATCCTGCAGGTAGTCACAGCCTGATTTCTCATAGGATAGTGGAATTTGCTCATCTTTCCACACACGGAAAATCTTTTGCCCTTCTGTATCATCTGCACTGACAGACACATCTGACTTGAAATAGCTCATCTCAAAAACAAAACCAAAATAAAATTTTTCCCTGGACCTTATATTTCCATTGATCCAACCTTAGCCCATCTCTCAATTTCACTTGATAGAAAATCTCCTGAAAAGTTATGGATTTTCAGTTTCATTTTTTCTCACTTGCTTTTCCTCCTCAGTCAGCTTTCCTGCTTTCAACCACGGGGCTACAAAGGTCCCCCAGGGCACTGTTTGCTGATCCTAAAGAAAGAACTTGGAGGACTCAAGTGAGATGGTTTGGGCGTTTTATTACTCACGTGTTCCTCAGTGACAGCAGGTCAGGCTCGGCTGCAGCGCCAAGCAGGGGGAATATATGAGAAGGTTTCCAGGCCGGTTGCACGGGTGGATTTCTTTAGATGCTTTTTCAGTTCATTCTTCTGCTTTACAACCAAGGTTACTGTGCTATGATCCTCACGGAAGAACTGAAGATGAGGAACGAGGCTAGCTTTCCCGCTCCATTTCCTCCTTCATCACATTCTTTAGAGTCCTTCTCATCTCACTGCCCAGAGCAACAAGCTTCTCTAGGTACTCACTGGCGTTCACCCCAACACCCAGCCCATCTCTGTCGAAGTGGCCTCACTGATCCCCACTTGCTTAACCAGAAGCCCAGTGTCTGCTCTGTCTTACAAAACCTCTCTGTGGCTATTGCACAGTTGACCTCTCCTCCTCCTTGAAGCTTTTTCTTCCCTGAGGTCCCACTGTGCTATATTTTCTTGATTTTCCTCTTCTACTATATAACTTGCTTTTTCTCAGCATCTTCTGCCTGATCTCTTCATTATTCAGGACTGAATTTTTTAATTTCTTATCTTCTTTTCCTTTTTCCCTCCTTCTCCTTGCTTTTCCGGTTCCTGCCTTTTCCTGACCCTCTCTTCTTTTTCCTTCACTCCCATTACTTTGCCCTTGGCCTTTCTCTTTCCCCCTTCTCTTCTCTCTTTCTCCACACAATCTTTTGTTCTTATTTCATCTGTATGGTCATGACTCCCATGTCTGTCCCCTAATCCCAGACTTGCATACCCAACTGCCTGCATGACCGTCTCTGCCTGGATATTGTTTTAGCTTTTTCACTCTGTGACCAAAGTACCTGACAAGACAATACTTCAAATTGAATGACTCTCAGAGTAACAGGGGGATGGCTCCCTAGGATACTTGGAGGCGTGGGGAGGGGAATGGGGAGGGGGAGGGTGTATGAAGAACTCATAGGAGACTGGAGAGTGGGAATAGGGGGAACCATCCCAGAAGCCGATGTCATTCCTCCATGAGATACCCATTTAACGCAAGAGTTCTTCTGGGGGAAACTGCAACAGGGGAAACCCAAGGTGGTCATCCATGTTTTGGCCTTACCCCTGGATAACAAAGTATATATACATTGATTACTGTTGGTTTGATAATGTCTCCCCCTCAATTGTATCTCTATATACTTCTAATAAAATAAAATAAAAATTTAAAAGAGTATATGCATATCATATTGTTACTTTATATGCATTTATGATTGTATAATAATCCTTAATAAATTTTTTTTAAAAAGAACAGCCTAGAGGAGGACAAGTTTTTTTGTGGCTCAGTTTCAGAGGCCTGCTCCTTTGCTCTGAGTCCAGGTGAGGCAGCATATCCTGGAGGAAGGCACAGTGGAGGAAAGCTGCTCAGCTAATGGCAGTCAGAAAGCAGAGAGAGCTGGACCGGGAAGGAACCACAAGGAAGAGCGATCTTTCTGGGACACACCCCAGTGACCCACATCCTACAGCCATGCCCCACCTGCTTATAGTCACCACCCAATCAGTCCATTCAAGCTAGGATGGACTGATTTGATTAGAGTTCTCATAATCTTATCATTTCACCTCTAAATATCCCTGCATAAACAGAAGCGTTAGGGGGGAATACCTTATATCCAAACAATAGCAGATGTCTAATAAACATCCCAAACATAAAATTAAACTCTCAATGTTCTTCCAAAGCTGATTTCTTTCCCAGCCTTCTTTTTTTTTTTTTTTTTTTTTAAAGAGAGAGGGACAGTGAGACAGAGAATCAATTTTTAGTTTTTCACGTGGCTTTCATTGCTCCCACAATTTGCTATATATGTGGTGCTAGGGTTCAAACTTGCATCCCCACGCATGCCAGGCAAGCACCACAACGCTGAGCCACCACTCCAAACCCCCACAACCTTCTTTTTTTAAAAAACTTTTTTTGAGAGGGACAGAGAGAGAGAAAGTGAGAGAGGGGGGAGAGAACGAGAGAATCAATTTTTATTTAGTGTTTTATGTGGTTTTCATTGCTTGGACACTTCGTTGTGTACGTGGTGCTGGGGTTTGAACCTGCAACCTTGCGCATGCCAGCCAAACACCGTAACTGCCGATCTACTGCTCCAGCCCCCCACCTTCTTTTGTGAAGCAAATGACTCCATGAACTCCCAAGTTGCTCAAGTACAGAACTAAACAATCATTTGTCTTTGACTTGTTTTTATTTCTCTGATCCTCCATATTCAATCAACCAATCCTATTGATTCTAACTCAAAATATATCCAGAATCTAATTGCATGTTATCACACCCACTGCTATAGCCTGAAAGTCATTGTCATCACCTGCCTAGGCCATAACAAGAAGTCCTATCTTTTGGTTTCTATGTTTGTTAGTATTTTTTATTGTTATGAAAAAAAAAACACCTGACAAGAATTACTTAGAAGAAGAAAAATTATTTTTGTCTTATGGTTTTAAAGGTCTCAGTTCATTGTCATCTGATTTCATTGCTCTGGGGTCCAAGATTAAGCAGAACAGTATGACAGAGTGGCATGACAGAGGAAAATAGCTCAGTTCATGGCAACTAGGAAGCAAGAGTGACAGAGTTAGGATCCAGGGACAAGATACAGTCGCCAAGGGCATGCCTCCAGTGGCCTACCTCCTCCAGGCTCGCCCTACCTGCCCACCATTACCGCCCAGTAGTCGGTTCAACTTATTAATCCATTCATTGGATTTATTCACTCATAAGGTTATGCCCTAATCATTGCCTAAAAACCCCACCACTGAACTTGGTTGCATTGGGAATCATGCTTTCAAAACATGAACTTTCAGGGTGATATTTTAGATCTAAACCATAACACCATACTTATCCTACAATAATGCATTCTCTGCCCAAGAGACAAAACAATCCCATAAAAGTGTAAATCTTGCGTGTCGCTTCTCTGCACAAATGCTGCTAATGGCTTGTAATCTTATTACAGAATGAAATTCAGGCAATTTGCTGTGTCCACAAGACCCTACATGATCTGGTCCCTGTCTTCCTGACTCTACTCTTGTTCATTGTGTTTGGTGACACTGGCCCACTTCCAGTGCTCAGGCAATGCTGGCTTGCTCCTGTTCCATGGCTTACCTGGAGTACTTTCCCCCTGGACTACAGCATAATCACATTGCACCACTGAAGTCTAAGCCTCATTGTCACATTCTAGTAAAGGTCCTCCCTGGCCACACAGTTCGACAAACCCACTCTCCATCTCATTACAACAGCTTGTTTTCCTGTGTGTCAATTAACACTCTCTACCTGAACTCGTCTTTTTATTTGTGGCTTTTTTTTTTTTGTCTTACCATGCTAGACCATAGGAGAGTCATCTTATTTGTCTGTTTCACTGTTATTTCCCCACCTCACGTTAATGCCGATCTCACATCATATACTCAGGAACTAGTTTATTGTGTGAGTACACACACACTCCCATCAGGGTAAAGGCTATATTGTACTTCTGCTTCTGGTATGGTGCTACATGATTGAGTTCCAAATCTAGAACTACCCAGGCACATTATTAATGAGTTGGATTTTTGAGCCACATCCTGGGTTTTCTTGGTGTGCCACTGATAGTATGCTAAGCTTTCCATTCACTCTGATAACAGTTTTGAAGTGTCCAAGGGAGAGGAAAGGGGACTATGATTTAAGCTAATGGATTTGGGCTAAGTGGTCTTGTGAATCCTTTGTTCTACCACAGTAAAATATTTTGGAAACTTACTTTGAAGTTGGAAGTGGGATAGAGAGGAGATGAGAAGATGAATTCTGTCCAAGCCTCAACCTACTGTTGAAAACCAGGGTTTGATAGTTAAGTGATTCTGTGAAGTAACTACCAGGGCAACTTTTTGTTCAAGGAAAATTATACATCACTACATTTCTTCAGCATCTAGAACTCTGCTGTCCAATACAGTAGCTACAGTTTAAATACAAAATTAATTAAAATAAAGGTATTTGAATTTAAATTAAATTTATTAAAATTAAATGAAATTAAGAATCCTGTTCTTGAGTCTCACCGGTCACATCTCCAGTCCTTGCCAACCTAACTGGCTAGCCACTGCAGCATCAGACAGAGTTCCCATTACGGCAGGACAGAGCTGGTCTAGAAAGTGGGCTCCTGGGATGGTGAGGACATATCCCCCGCTGCTGTTGTTGCTTTAAATGCCAGCCTTGTCAGTTGTACATGGAAATACAGTTCTGCCCTGGTAAGGCAACGGGCCTCTGGAGGCCTGGGGATTTCAGTGAAGCAGGCGAGGAGCTGATGAAGACAGCTCATAAAAGTACCTGCAAAGTAGCCTGCTTGCAGACAGAGAGATGCACGTCTTCAGAGGCTGACCATCGCTGCCTCGGAGGACCCAGGGTACAGAATCAGGCCAGGGAGGGCACTTGCCTTCATTTGCTCCCCTTGAACATAGACTCCGAGATCACTTGTGGGAATCGCACTGGGTTTATATTCTATAACTCCAGTGAGAGCATCAGTCACTTTAAGACAGGGGAGATGTCTTAGGCTCTTGTATTATCTCCTCCTCCATGTTTCGTGTACAGATAATAAACACTGGCACTTAGATTAACTTGTGTTATAATTAACTCGGAACATACCCTTTTTTGTCTGCTCCTGAAGTCCTGAGGGCAAGGATTATTTTTCATTTTCCTCCCACAGCAATTGGTACCATGCAGACTGCACAATGGTTTTTATATAAATATTTGTTATATTGGATGCATGCATGGATGGATGGATGGATGGTTACCTGGCTGGCTAACTTCAGAACATCACTGATGGAAGATCTCATTTTTCAGTGATATCATCATTTCTAGTGATACATCATTTCACATTTTAGGGCTTCAGAGGAATTTAGCATAATTCTCTCTTTTGAAAGGGAGGAGACATATCTTCGAAATCAACATTGAAAAGATGGATGTGTGAAAGCTTTTCCAGGGTCATCAGAGCCTTCTCAAAGGACTTTATCAGAAAAGCCATTCTCTTTGCCTTCTTATCAGTAGAAAGGCCATCTGGGGAAAGAACAAATAAAGGAAACCATGGAAATAGGGAAATTTCACAAGATATTGTGTGTGTGTTACATGGAAGATTCAATTCCAGGAACCTATTTTGTTATTCATTTAAGAATGCAATCTTGAGCCAGGTGTGGTAGTGCATGCCTATAATTCCAGTGACTCTGGTGTCTGAGGCAGGAGGATCCCAAGTTCAGGGCCAGACTCAGCAACTCAAAATAAAAAGGGTGGGAAATGTGGCTCGGTGGTAAAGCACCCCTGGGCTAGATCCCCAGAACAAAAAAAAAAAAAAAAAGTCCAATTTTGTATATTTTTCATAGACTATTGAATCTCATATCATCAAAGCTTTCTCTAAGTGAGAAAAGAGTGAAACTATGTGTTTCAGAGAAGGGAGACATATGAGATCAAGAACTACACACAGTCAGCTCCTAACATCCCAGCAAAGGAGGCGAGTTTGCCAGAGGTATATTCATTACCTTTGTTTGTGTGTTCACATTCATGAGTTTAGGTTGCAAAGTGAAATCCGGTAAGACTTATCCAGGACAAAATGAGCAGACTGTTGCCCCCCTCTAGTATACTTTCTCATGATAAATTCTCAATCATGTAAATATTGGTTGGGTTTTCTTCCTTGTAATTATTTTCTCCTTATAAAATTATCCATATTCATTATAGAAATCTAGATGAGTATAAAGAAAACTAAAAATCCTTGTGATCTCATTACCATGAATTAACTGCTATGCACATTTTATTGTCCTTCCATCTTGTCCCTTTTCTACGCATTTATGACACAAATATATACACTTAAAATTTTTTGGAATAATTAGGATCATGCTGTTCCTACTTCATTATTACTCTTTTTATATTTAACACTGTATTATTATGGGCTGGAGTGGGTGGCTCAGCAGTTACAGCACTTGCCCAGCATGTGCAAGTACAAGGGTTCAAGCCCCAGCACCCACGTACACGACTAAGTGTCAGAGCAACGAAAGCTATGTGAAAAACTCAATAAAAATTGATTTTTTCTCTCTCTCTGTTCTAAAAAACCAATGTATCAACGTATTATTATGAGTATATCCCCATGCTATCAAATATTTTTCAAAACAAAAAGACCCACAGTAAAATCATAATCCTCAAAATGTATAAGATACAACCAAAGTATTATTCAGAAGGAAATTTACAGTTTTAAGTGCTTATATTAAGAAAAAAGAAAGTCTAAAAGTTGAAGAGTTAGACATTTAGTTCAGAAGTTAAAAGATGCATAATAGCATTAGCAGACAACTCCGAGCAGGAAACTGAACAAAAGTCACAAACATAGGAATGTTTTTCTTTTCATCAAACACTGTTATCAAATACATTGTGGCATGATTTCTGCTGATCATTTCATCTGCTACCGTTTCCCTTCAGCCTGAAGGACTCTCTTGAGCATTTTCTGTAGTGCAGTTCTGTCTGTAATAAATTCTCTTTTTGCTTTTATCTCAAAGTATCTTTATTTTCCCATGATTTTAAAGTCTACTTTCATGGAAAGTAGAATTCCATATTGGTTTTTTTTCCTTTCAGTAATTTAAAGGCATTATTCCCTTATCTTCTGGCCTCCATTGCTTCTATTAAGAAGTCAGAAATCATTTTTTAATCTTTCTTTCCCTATATAATCTGCCTTTCCCTCTTTGGCTGGCTTTAGAATTTTCTATTTGCATTTGTTTTTCAACGGTTTGACCATGACATGCCATGATATGCCTAGATATATTATTCTCTTTGTGTTTGTCCCACTTGGATGTACTGTTTTTTAAATCTAAAAGTTGGGGTTTTGCAACAAATTTGGGGAAGTTTAAAGACCGTTCTTCTTATAAATATCAATCTCCCTCATTCTTGCTCTCTTCTCCTTTAAGGACTCATGTTGTACATAAGTTAGGCCACGTAATTGTGACCTTGGTTCCTTGAGGCTTTAATCACTTTTGTCTACTTATTTTCCTATTTAACCTGGCAATTTCTATTGATCTGTTTTTAGGTTTAGTATTTCTTCAGTCATCTATAATACAATCCATTGGTTGGATTTTTCATTTGGGCTACTGCACACTTCAGTTTTAGAACTTATATTGTTTTAAAATAGATTGAGTTTATGTAGTGATATTCCATGGTTGTTCCTTCGCTAAATCCTTATATTTAACTCTTTGAATATTTGCCTGTAATTCTTTGAACCATGTTAATAGTAATGGATTTTAAGTCTTCTGATACAAAGTTCTTGAGTGTGACTTACATTGAGCACTTTTCCCCTGAACCATCAAATATGTTTTATTTTTTTGAAAGCATTTAAAAATCGAGGGCTGCACGTAGTATTTAATACAGTGTGGAGACTCGGGATTCTGTTTTCTTCCTCTGAAAATGTTGACTGTTATTCAGCCAAACAGCTCAGGTACTATCTGATCATCGTGGGCATGTGTACATTTGGTTTTGTGCTTTTCTATCACAGATAAGTAAAAGGCCAACAGAGTTCAGTAAGTCCTTTTAACTTAGAGCATTCATTCTCCAAACTTGTCTCCATGATGCCCTTACTGGGACTTGGTTTTAGGATTTTTTAGATAAGGCCCAGAGTAGATTGCACTAGAGTGGTTATTAAAGTTTACTTGAATTAAATATAAGCAAAATTTTAAAATTATTCAGTTGCAGTAGTCACATTTCAAGCATTTAAAAGCCATACTCCCAGTATTGAATGGTTAATAAATTGTAATTGTGCAACCATAGAACATTTCTCTGATCATAAAAAATTCTATGGCAGCAAGACGGGCATGGTGTCACACACCTGTCTTCCTAGTAACTCAGGAGGCTGAGGCAGGAGGACCACAAGTTCAAGACCAGCCTGGGCAGCTTAGCAAGATCCTGTCTCAAAATAAAATGATTTTTAAAAGGTCTGAGGATGAGGTTCAGTGGTAGAGATCCCCTGGGTTCAATTCCCAGTACCGAAAATAAGAAAAAGCTCCGTCAGAGGTCAGCAACCTTTTTTCATTAAAATGTCCAGTAGTAGGTAATTTAGACTTTATGGGCCAAATAGGTCTGTCACATCTCTTCAACTCTGCCTCTATGGCATGAAAGCAGCCACAGATAATAATTAAACACATGATCATGGCTGTGCTTCAATGAAACCTTATTACAAAAAACGTACAACAGCTGAATTGGGCCTACAGGCCCTTTTTTAAAGCGGGGATCAGCAAACTATGAGCCAAGTACCCATTGTCTGTTCTGTTATTATTGTTTTAACAGCTTATTGAGATAAAAATCATGTGACATAAAATTCAACCATATAAATCAGTGAGTTTTTAGTAGCTTTAACAGAGCTGTACAGCCATCAGTGCATCTAACACTCTTGCTTTTGTGAATGAAGTTTTATAGGAACACAGCTTCGCTTATTATGTCTTACGTAAGAACTAAGAAATTATGACAGAGATTGTATGGCCTTCAAATCTGAAAATATTTACCATTTGACTCTTCAAAAAAAAAAAAATGTTTGCTTTAGAACACTGTCTTTACCCATAAGGCGCAAGCTTTTGGGGAGGTGTTAATGAAATGTTGAGCTCTCTCCTTTCTGCCATGATCAGACCTCTAAGACCACTGCACTGTGAGATCTTTCTTACAATTACTTCTCCCTCAACCCTACTGCAGCTCCTACTTGGTGAGCCTCAGGTGTGTTGTCCATTGTGTGTACAGCACAACCCTCAGACAGACTTACAACAAACCTGGTACAAATTTCTGGAAGTTTCCTCTGCATGTCTTCGTCTTCAATGATGCATTATTCCAACCTTATATATCTTCCTTAGTTTTTAAAATATATTTGGTAAGTTACAAATGAAAATATTTAGAAGTCTTTCACTATGATGTGTATTTCTTCTTACAAAAGTCCCATTAATTTTTCTTTATATATTTTGAGACTGTTTTTAGGTATAATCTAGTATAAGCATATTATATTTTTCTGTTGAACTAAAATTTCTATCATTACATCAAGAGAGCCTCTTGATCTCCAACTCAGGCCAGCTTTCATCTCAAAATCTCTAATTGGATTACTTCCTTTTGCTTAAGGCAAGCCCTTCAAATTTTCCCTCTGTACTTACTTCAAAATTTCTTTACTTTATTGTTTTTTTTTAAAAGAGGGATAGAGTGAGAAGAGAGGAGAGAAAGAATCAATTTTATTTATTTTTTCATCTGACCTTTGTTTCTCCTCACTTAGTCGTGTATGTGGTGCTAGAATTCAAACCTGGGTCCTTGCGCATGCCAAGCAAGCATCATAACTGCTGAGCCATTGCTCCAGCCCTACTTTGCTGCCATTTTTGAAAGACATCATCACTGCCTATACAGATTTAAATTAATGCTTATATTTCCTCAGCATATTAAAAATATTGTACACCTACTATGTAGTTTCTATGGTAGTCCTTACAAAGTCGGGTGATTAATTGTCATTCCTTTGTAAATGATCTATTTTGAAGTTTCATTAGACTCTATCTAGGTGTACTTTTCTTTCTTTCTTTTTAAAAATCCCTCTTGGTTTCCTTGTAATTTTGGAATCTGGACATTGGAATTTCATCAAATCTGAACATTTATCTTTTCTGTTTCTGAAATGTGTAATAAACTACTCTGTCTTCCAGCTTTCTAATTCTTCTTTCAACTGTGTTAATGTTCTCTTACACCACCCATTGAGGTGCATAAAAATTTTCAGTTATATTTTTCATTTCTAGAAGATCTAATTGGATCTTTTCTCAAATAGCCCTGATAACTTTTGCATTTTTTTTGTTCTTAAGTTTGTTTGACCAGCGTTTGAGTTAATTGTATGCTTCCCCCAATTCATATGTTGAAGCCCTAACCCCCAGTACCTTAGAATGAAACTGTATTTGGCAATAAGGCCTTTAAAGAGGTAACAAAATTTAAATGAAGTCAGTGGGGTGGACTCTAATCCAATGTGACTGGTCTTCCTATAAGAAGAAGAGATGAGGAAACACACACAAAGGGAAGACAGTACCACCACAGAGAGAGAGGATACCCATCTCCAAGCCAAGAAGAAAGGCGTCAGAAGAAACCAACCCTGCCAACATCTTGATCTTGAACTTGCAGCCTCCAGAGCCATGAGGAATTAAAGTTCTGTGGTTCATGCCATTCAGTCTGTGTAGCTTTGCTATGGCAGCCCGATGAAACCTGTACAGCCCCCTCTTCTTTCCTCTAAACATAGTAAAAATATATGTTTTATATTCTTTGCTGATAATCTAATATCTGAAATTTTTGGATGTTGAATATCCTGATACTTTTTCAGCTATGTTATGTTTATGGAGTCTGATTTCTTCTGTGGTCCCTGCTTGTAAACTCATAGATTTTCAAAGTTTTTTCAATAGGAATTCCTTGAAACAAGTCTGAAAGAATCTTGTTTTTCTTCAGGCCATGAGCCTAGGGCCACTTCAATCCAGCAGCATTTGTTAGTAATTCTCAGTTGGAGTCTTTAGGAGCTAGCCAGGTGATGTGAATTGAAGTTGAACAAATGTGTTATGGCCGTCTTTTTATGAATCATCAGGGCAGATTTTGCTTTCTTATCCAGGCACTAAGGTTGGAGAAAAGTAGTTTCCCTTGATGTCCAGTGGTGGTGATGATGGTGGGTTATTTGTAGTAGTTTGGAGGGAGAGGAAGTGTATATCTAATTTATGTTCACAGTAAATGTGTAGCCAATTGGGGTCCCAGTTCCATGTAAAGATTTTCTGGTAGATTCTGTACTTTGTGAAGTCTCTAGGCTTTTTCTCCTGCAGTATGGCCCTTGGACCTTGAAAAATACCCTCAGGATTTAGTGTTTCAAAGACAGTTTTAGAAGAAGTCACTTTTAACCAGAGGCTCTGGCATTTCTCCTGAAAGATCAGGTCAGCCTGGGGAAAGTTCAATGCTGCTTTTATCTCTATCTGATACCTTCCCAACCAGCTAGATGAATCTTATCTCTTAAGAGAGCTGGGTCCAGGAGGGAAGCATTTTCTGGAAGTCAGTTCTAGGTCCCCTCAATTTATGTGCTTGATTTCTCATACCCACACAAACATGGGGTGCTTTGGAGACCACATATTCCCACCATCATCTCTCTCATCACTCTCTCCATTTCCTACACACTCCTTTGGAAAATAAATAAAAGAGCCATCTGCCTAGGAAGGCTTTCTGGTTTCACTCTCCTTTTTCAGAAAGTGCTTGAATTTGGCCTCTATTTCTAAGACCCTACATCATTTAAAGCTATAAGGAGACAGGGCCAGGGTGCTTGCCTCTGCTGCATCCCTAAAGGAGAACCTGCCAACTCTTACTGAAGGAGTGTATTTTATTTCAAAAGCCTGAGCCAGGATATGAAGTGGCTCTCTGGCCTGGAGGCACTTTGAAGCATCATAACATGAGGCAGGTGGCTGAAAAGGATGTATTAACTCACCTGGCACTGCCCCTGGCTTCCCTGAATGCAGAACTGGCCTCGATCTCCAAGCTCCTTTCCAGAATCCAAAAAATGTCCAGCACAGGATGAAAGAGACCATAAACATTCATGAGTTAGTGGGCCTCAAGCAAGAATGTGACCGAGACACTCTCTTTACCATCTGAGTAGTGTCTAGTCCTTGCAGAGCCTCCGTTGCGGTTTGTGATTAATTTTTTTGTTGGAAGTAAATAGAGATACAATTGATGGGAAAACATTATCAAACCATCAGTAACCAATGTATATATACTTGGTTATCCAGGGGTGATGCAATAACATGGATGACCACCTTGGGTTTCCCCTGTTCCAGTTTCCCCCAGAAGAACTCTTGCGTTAAATGGGTATCTCGTGGAGGAATAACATCAACTTCTGAGATGGTTCCCCCATATTCCCACTCTCCAGTCTCCTAGGAGTTCTTCATACACCCTCCCTGCTCCCAATCCCCCTCCCTACGCCTCCGAGTATCCTAGGGAGCCATCCCCCTATTATGCTGAGAATCATACAATTTGAACCTATTGTTAGCTTAGCCGTCTAACCTACTGCTTCCCCATGTATTCTAGCTTCCACAGATGAGAGAAACCATTCTGCCCTTTAGTCTCTGAGATTGGGATACTTCACTGAGCAAAATTCTTTCCATCTCCATGTGATTAATTTTTGTGTGCGTGTGTGTGCTGGTGATTGGAACCCAGGATCTCACCCAAGCACATGCCCTACACTGAGCTAACTTCCAGTCAATGATTCATTTTTGATTCTCTTTCTTTGGAGTTAGTCTTGTCCAGGGGCAACCACAGAAATAAATGACCTCTCAGTCAGTAGGTAGGTATTCAGAGCAGAGAAGATGTCACATCTTTGAAAAAACCTAGATAATAATAATAATGTATAAATTTGAAAGTTATGCCTTATAACCTAAGAATGTGATTAAAGCGGTTCTCAAAGAAAAATTATTAGGCTTAATTTAAGCAGTTAGTATTAATAAATAAAAAAGAATCAAAATAATGCATTAATTATTCAACTCAAGAAGTTTGAAGAAGATTATAAGGTAATTTCAGAAAACAAAAGGAAAAATAATAATCAGAGTCAAAATGAATAAATTTAAAAAATAGATATTTGGCACACAAAGAAAACCAAGATCTGGTGGTTTGTAAATAAAATAGGTAAAGCATTAATATCCTAAATTTAAAATGAAGGGCAAGTTACAAATACATAAAATTAGAAAAAAATGATAACACAAAGATAATGGAAAAAATCTTTTAAATGTTCAAATAAATGTGATAACCTAACAAATTATGTATGTACTTGAGAACTTGTCTAATTGCTGTGCTTAATCATTTCACAAATGAAATTTTTAACAGTTAAGAAGTAGTTTATTCTCTTTTAAAACTTATCTAAACAAAATTAAAATTTCCTGTATTTTTCATAAAGCCAGCATAAAACCAACAGCAAAACTCAACAGTGATAGCGTATCATGTACACACAGAACTCACACAAATGGCAGACCTGTTTTATTAAAAATCTAATGCAGGGGCTGGAATGGTGGCTCGGTGGTTACGGCACATGCCTGACATGTGCAAGTACACAATTTCAAACCCCAGCACCCATGTACAAAACTAAGTGTCAGAGCAACAAAAGCCATGTGAAAAACTCAATAAAAATTGATTCTCGTCTCTCTGTCTGTCTCTCTCTCTCTCTCACTGTTCTTCTCTTTAAAAAAAAAAATCTAATGCAAAAATACCTTAAGTAAAAGATTGACACTTTAGTTAGGATTGGAGGACCATGGGGGTGGGAAGAAACAACAGATGCACTTTCTAACAGCCCCTTGAACCACAGAGGGAAAGCTCTGTTTAGGCAAGTCACTCCCAAATGGTGCTTTGAGCCCTCGATGTTCTACTTCCTGCCCTAAACTCAGAGCCATTGAGAAGGCCAACCTGGCAAGCCTGGAGAGACTGGGTATGAGGCACCAGGAGGGGAGAAGGGACAGGAAGTGCCTTCTTCTTCAGAAGAAAACTGGCAATTGTGAAGGTCAAGAGGGGATGACAGGGAGGAGGAGGGCTGCCACATCCTTGGGGTAGGAGAGGTCAGTAACATCAGCCAGAAGGAACTAGTTGTGACTGGTCGTTGCTGACAAAGCTACACCAGTAAGAGATTAGAGCTAAAGTCCTTAAAGTCTCCCTGGCAGCTTAACTGGCTGTCCTTTGCTTAATCCTCTTAGGCCAACAGTACACACTCGCCAGGCCTGGGCAGAGGCTCCGATTCTCATTTCAGGCTGACTTTGGGAATTAGACCTGGTATTCCATGAGGATTTTGAAGTAAGCATGTGAAGTTGGTTCCTGACTTGTGGAAAGCCAGTTTTCTAACGGCCCTGGTCTTCCCTGGAACCGTAGCCAAGCACAAGGTTACGTAGAAAACCCATGTTCAGGATAAATGTTAAAAGTGTGGCTGAGGAAGAGTAACAGCTCCTGGGCTTCCACTCTCCCGCAGCTGAGCACGCCTGTGGCAGGGGTGGGAGACGGGAGGAAGCAATTCTAGAACATGACCTGCGTGATCTGAGATTGAAGCTGGCCTTTAAGGGAATGGAGTCAGGGTCTAGGAACACCCAGAAATACTGCCTTCCTTTCCAGGGGGATTCCTGTGTCGGCTAGACAGCCGCAGCAGGCTGCAGCTGGCCTGTTCACTTTGAGAGAGTGGGTGGAGGGTCAGTCTGGGTCTGAGACAAATCTCTCATTTGATAGAACATGTTAAGATCTTCCTCTGAGTGACTGCTTTCCTAACCAGCTGTGAAGAGAAGGAATAAAGGTCAGCTTTTATTTAACCTAGGATCTCAAAGTCTCTGCAGGCTCACTTATGACCAAAGGAGGTTTATTATCCAAATTGTATAAAGTCTGTTTGATTTGCCATCAGAGAGGATATAAAATAATCCTATCTGAAGAAACGCAGCACCTCATACAGACTTACATTTCTGAGTAGTTCTGTTTAAAAAAAAAAAGTAAAAGAAAACAGAGGAAACGAATTTTAATAAAATATTTTATTTGGCCAAAATATTATCATTCTGAAACATAATTAATATAAAAACATACCAGTGAGACGTATTACATTATTTTTCCCATATTAAGTCTTCAAAAATTCAGTACATCTCAACTCAGAGTAACCACTTTTAAAACTCTGTTAGCTCTGTCATTGTGACAAAATCCCTGAGATAAACAACTTTTAAGGAAGAAAGATTGATTTTGGGTCATGATTTCAGAGGTTTAAGTCCATGGTTGCTTGGTCCCATGGCTTTGAGTCCTGTGTGAGACTGACCACACATCACAGCACACGCTGAGGAAACCTGTTCACCTTACGATGGCCAGGAAGAGAGACAGGGAGGAGGGCCTGGGTTCCAATATCTCCTTCAGGAGCATGAATCCAATGGCCTCACTTCCTCCAACTAGGCCTAACCTCTTAAAGGCTCCACCACCTCCCAAGAGCACCACAGGCTGGTGACCACACCTTTAACATACCTTTGGAGAACCCTTGAGGTCCAAACTATACCAAAGTTAGTGGCTATAACATCAGACAATGCCATATTGAATGAAATCCCTCTAGGAGCTTAAAATTTACCTCCCTTTTCTGTGTTCAAAGAAACAAAGTAGAGGGGAGGATAGAGAGACTTGGCTATTACATCCCACTGCAAAGACTGGGAGCCTCCCTGAGATTTGGTACTAAGGCAGGGTGGATTTTTCACCTCCCCTTCCTCCTCCCAGTTTCTGGTTAACTAACTCTGTTGCTCCCCAGCCAAATCAAGCAGAACTAGTCCCTGACACTTTGCTCAATAGAACAGAAATCACAGAGCCAATTGGGCCCATCCCAATTCTTCCATCTCCTCTTGCAGTATTTAAAAAGACCTATTCTGCACAGATTTGAGGAGCCCTCCCAAGGTACGGTAAGGGTGAAACCATTACTCTGCATGAGCCCTGTCCTTTTGTTTAACCTGAAAGTACCTGTGAACAATTAATCAGGACCAGCCATGTAGTGCTACCAGGATGGATTCACACTGCTCTTGCCACACCTAAAGACAGGTTTGGCTGACACCACCACAGTGAACCTGAGCCATCGGGGCTCCTGGGCCATGATGTGCTTGGCCAGCATCAGCCTCCCACTCATCCTCAAGCTCACTAATCTTAGGCTTTATCATTTAGCTCAGTACTTCCCTTCCCCCTAACCGTAGAGAGCCATTGGGTGCAGTGATGTCTGCGGCTAATCCCATTCTCCAGGTCTAAGAAGTTCCTATTAGAAGGATCTAATGTGGGTCCCAGACCAAACTCAGCCCAGGCCTTCTCTCTTCAGCCATCCTCCTCTGCCTCTATCTACCCATTTCCCCTCTCAAGTTTCCCTAACTTATTAGTCTCCTTCCATATCCAAGCTAACACGCGAATTTCAGAACACTCAACTTCTAAATCTACAAATTCTTACATTTCAGTGTTTTAAAAGTGTGGTGTTAACTTTTATTAATTTTTTTCTTCTGAGAAATATTGCTATTGCACAAACCCATGCTTCACAAGAATTTTTCCTTCTGTGGGAGCTGGAGATAATATCAGATCATCGCGTGATGACTTTCATTATAGACTATGCCCACACTCTAAAGACAACACATTACTAGGGAGAAATGCATCCCAGAAGATTTGCAACTATTTCCTCAAATGCCCTTTTCTCTGCGGTAATTTTCCTGTTTTATAATATCAGAAGGTTCACTGCTTTTGAATTCATAGCACATAGCCATACTGAGATTGTAATACAAGAAGTGTTCACTCTGTAAATCACGTGCAATTCTTCCATTGTCTCTTCCTGAGAGGCCATTCGATGTGTGGGCCTCAGAAAGGGGCCAGCATTAATAGTCAGAGTTGGACAGCACTAGGTGCTCTTTCCCGCAGGTCCAGGGAGGCGGCCAGTTCCCTTTGAGGTTTGCTCCTTGGCGCCGTTGACATCATGGCCATGTGCACCATTCATTTTCAGAGTAATCAGATGCTCATCTTTCTACTGTGGTTTGGAGCGAGTGATTCCTCATATTTGCTCACCTGTTAGTGAAGTAAGAAGGGGCCACATGAAAATGTCTCTTGATAGATCCTGTCAGCAAAACCTTAAGTACAGGCAAAGCTTCACCCTAAAGCAGAAGGCAAGTGCCGATGCTGAGCTGGCATTCCCCCTAACTCAGGTTTAGCAGGTCTTAGAATGAGCCCTTCTGATGCTGTGCACTGATGCATAGCTAGGACACACTTCTGTTACCATGTCGCATTGGAAGCAGGAATTGAGAGAGACAGCTGCATGCACAGGCCTGAATAGCAGGGTCCAGATATATCAGTACCTCCCAGGGAAGGTGCTCTGGAAGGATTTCCCGAGCATGAACACCGGGTGGGGTGCAGAGAGTCCTCCTACGCCTGTGTCGAATAAAAACCCATTGTTTTTGACTTTGGGCTTTGCTCAGCCCCAACTAAAGAAACATTTCTAAAAATGGAAATCTGCAGACTTTTCTGTAGTTCTAAATCCTGCTTTCCACTAGGGGGAGATTGTAAGGCACCGCTGGAGTCAGGAGCCAGGAGAAGCTGTGACTGAAGGAGGGGACTTGGTGTCTCCTGAAACACACTGCTTTTCGATTTGGGCGTTCACCTGACTTTGTGGTTAGGTTTAGATTTTGGTTCTGTTGGAGTGTATGTTACAGCTAAAAAGTCTGAGCACTTTCTCACAAGGTTCTCCCTCCCTCCATCCCTCTTTCTCTCTCTCTCTCTCTCCTATCAAATTGTACAGTGTTCCCTTCTTTGTGGCATTGATTGGGTCCCACCCATAGTTGTGTGGGTAGGTGGGCTCCCTGCTCACGTCGTGGGGTAGCTTCATGTGCACTTCACAAGCACCTATTGTCTTTCAGGGCTGTCTGCAATAGGTGCCCTTCTCAGAGGTATGACCAGCATCAGAGAGCTAATGCCGGACCTCTTCTGTGCTTATATCACTTTCTCTTTTCTAAGTATAGGTAAGAAGAAATCGCTCCATCTTTGCTTTTTGAATGATTTTTTTTCTGGTTGAGAAATCAAAAACATGTTTTTTTCCCCTAGGACTGTGACATGGGATTACTCCATGTCAGTGACAGGAGTGGAAGAAAGCAGGCTCTAGGGTCAGCAGTGGTGTCTGGTCCTCTGGAATGTCCTCTACTTATCAGCTAAAGGTTCTTGGTCCATTTCCATCAGTTAAACAGATAATAATACCATTTACTATGATTGTTATGAGACAAGATAAAAATAAGGAGATTAAAAACATATATACAGCACGTGGTAGGTGCCCAATCCGGTACTCTTTCCCATTTGGCCAAGAATCCTCTTTGCCATCAGGCCACTTTTTAAAAACAATGTCTTTCTATTTGGGCACAGTGGCACAAGCCTGTAGTCCAAGCTTGCTTAGAGGCTGATCCAGGAAGATCACTTAGGCCCAGGAGTTCAAGGTCAACCTGGGCAAGATGGCACCAGCACAAAAATCAATAAAAATAAAATAAAAGTAATTCTCTTTCTAATTTTTATTCCTTATATGATTTGCTAACTCATTCTCTTGAATGAGTATGAGACAAGCCATACTACATAGAAGTAGAGAGTTGAAAAATAGGAAAGAAAAGACTATTTTTAAAAAACAGATTATGATTTAACTATATTCAGAATGGGTTAAAGTTACTTCCCCATCCAGGCAGTCCAAAGTCTGTTACCTCCACCGGAACCCCAGGGGAACCTTCGCCTGTCCACTGCTCATCATCAGACCCCAGTGCAAACCCCAACATCAGGACTTGATTGAGGGTTTTCATTCAGTGCTTTGGTAGAAGGTATTAAATTGAGGCTGTGCATCCGTGGAACTAAATTACAGTTCTGCATATTGCTTTGGAAGTTCCCAAGATTTGATAAATGACTCAGTGAGCATCTCCATTCTCTGGGGCCTGGTTCACTAGTACCTGGCTACAAAATTCCCACAATGAGAGATATAAGCTCAAGATTTATTTCACTCTGCCTCCTTGGCTTCCCAGTTGGTACAAGACATGCATTCCAATGGAAACCCACTGCTACCCATGGTTAGCCGTGGAGCCTTTTTATTCAGTTTAACTATATTTTGGATAAGCAGGTTTTGTGGTCTAGCCTGGGAGTTTTGCTGTTATGTTTAATTTTGTAGTTATGGAATATGAGGCCCAAATTCTAAATGACCGGCTTGCCAGTGGTTAGCATTTACCTGAATATTGGGAACAGGCTGTTCTTTTGTAAGTGGCCTGAACTGTAACCACAGATCAGGTAAGTAAGAGCATTTCCAAATGACAGGGTCCAAAGGAAATCTGTTTGCTAAGGTGACTGATGTGCCTCAGAAAGGCAAGCAGGGTCAAGCTTGTTACAGATCAAGAATCAAGGTGACTGTAAGGAATGGATCCTGCACCTTAGACCACCCCTATGGGTACTTGTTCAAGTCTCAAGGAAAAGGAGGGGCAAAAAGCAGGGAGAAAATGGTGACAGCTGAAATGCATTGGAAATAACTCTGCATTGGAGGCAGGGCCATGGCAGAGACATCTGTGCCCAAGGTGCGGGCAGAAGAATCAGCAATAACAGCAGCATGTTTGACATGGGCATCCATGCTGGAAGTCCCCACATGTTGCCACTGTGAGCTGGAACGAAGGAGTAAAGGGGTCATTCTTAAAGTCACTGGGGAAGACCATGGAACACAGGGTAACACATGGACACATCTATAATGATTTGAGAGGATGTGACTCATCTAGAAATCCCAGATAAGCATATTGCAAGTGTTGCTGTGACCATCTGTCTTGCCCCAAAACTGTTACAGGCAAGGAAATAGCTTTACATTTAAAAAAAAAAAAAGTCTTTTTAAAAAATGTGTAATATATGTTTCTATAAACCCAGCTGGTTCCTGCCAGACGCTCATACTACATTCCCCAGCAAATAAGAAAAGGAAAAGGCCACTCGCATCTTTAAAATGCAGACTGCTCACTGACCACCTTAGTCCATCAGAGCACATTTTCTCCCCAGCATTCTCTACCCAACTTCGGAGCCCTCTCTTCTTTTTCTGCTCTTGTGCCTTTTTACTCCAAATTACTGACAGATGCTGGCTGTCTTCATCCATGTTCTGTTGCTAAACAGAATACCCAGAACTGGGTGATTTGCAAAGAACAGAGGTTTCCTTTAGTTTACAGTTATAGGTGTTGGAAAGCCCAAGATTATGGCACCAGGTTCTGCTTAGTTGCTGATGAGGACCACGTGTTGATTCAACACATGGTAGAAAGCAGAAGGGCAAGTGGGCATGTGCAGAAGAGGCAAGACTTAGAGACAGACTCAATTTATAACAACCCTATCTGGCAGTAACTAATACAATCCCATGTGAGCAAGAACTCACCCATGGGGAAAGGCATCAATCTATCTATGGGGGCTCTGCCCTCATAATCCAAACACTTTCCACTAAGCCCCACCTCCCAACACTTCCCCACTAGGGACCAAGCCTCAGCATTAGTTTTGGTGAGGACAAACCACATTCAAATCACAATACTGGCTCTTGCCTGTGTTCTTATTTTGCATCTCTTTGACTATACTGGTATCTGACTCAGTCTCTCAATCTGTGTGTTGTCTCAAATAAAATTTCCTAAAAGGTTTTTCACAAAATACAGGTTTGTTTTTTTTTTAGGACAGAGAGAGAGAGTTAGAAAGAGTTAATTTTATTTTTTTCATGTGGTTTTTGTTTTTCCTCCACTTAGTAGCGAATGTGGTGCTGGGGATCCAACCTAGGTCCTCTCACATGCCAGGAACGTGCTCTACCACTGAGCCACCTCTCCAGCTCCAACAAAATATAGTTCTGAAGGTGCTGTGTGATTAAATAATAGGTATGTACAAACATATAATAAAATAGTTCATAGAGAACAGAGGTTCTGCCAAATTCTCAGTGCCCAACCCTGTGTTTTGTACGTAGAAAGTGCTTCATGGATAGATGGCCAAGTTTCCGAAAGTCTAGTTAATCTTAAAAATAAATGTCTGTAATTATGAAACTTTAATTAGGACTGAATAAATGAAAACATATTGAGAATGAACGTTCACCTCTCATGCCATATACAGAAATTAATTCAAAATGGAATATGGACTTAAATGTAAAACTAGAGCTATCTATTGTATTTAAACAAATTTAAATGTAAAATTTCAGAAGAAAACATAAAAGAAAATCTTTAGGATCAAAGGCTAGGATAAAGGTTATTGGATATGACACCAAAATCCAAACCATAAAAGAAAAAATAAATTGGACTTCATCAAAATGAAAATTTCCTGTGCTGTAAAAGACCCGGCAAAGCAAATGAAGAGATAATCACAGCCCAGGAGGAGGTTATTACAAGCCATATATCTGACAAAGGATTAGAATGTAGACCACAGGAAAAAATAACTTTCACAACTCAACATGAAAAAATAACAAAAAA
>PVKS010010183.1:0-39933 GCA_004027875.1 Aplodontia rufa
TGGCCTTTGTTTCTCTGATACTTAGTTGTGTATGTGCTGCTGGGGTTTGAACCTGGGTACTTGTGCACGCCAAGCAAGCACTCCAAAAGCTGAGCCACCCACCACTCCAGCCCTGTGGTCCACATTTCTAAAAACAGGAGCCTGACATGGTGGAAGGAGCCCAAGACTGGAGGTCAAGAAATCTCCCTCTCACTTCCAACTCTGCCACTAGTTTGTGTGATTTTGGAACTTCTATTGAACAAAACAGAGCTAAAAAGATCTTACAAAGGAAGACCTAATAGAAAGAAAGCCAATGTTAAGCTCAAGGTCACCCTTCTAAACTAATAGGTAAACTGAAGTTTTTAACGAATAAACTCAATGATGCCTTTTTTCAACATATAAAATGTGCATGGGGTGGGGGTGAGGGGTGTGGATCCTGGACAAGGATCAGGTTAAAGCAACTATGTCAATATGTATGCTTGTATGAACGCAAACTAATGAATCCCTTCAGTTTGCAAATTGATGCTGAACCAATTAAGAATAAAAAAATAAAAAGTGCATTAAGTACAAAAATAACATACATCATCACGTAGTCTATAAATAAAAATTGTATTTATTTTCCTATAAATAATCCCCTGTGAGTTAAACACATCTCCTGTTACAACGTTCTGAAAAGTATACAAAAAGTATTATGCAAGTTCCATTCTTGAATTTTCCTGGAATCCTCCTATCTTTTGTTGTTTTTTAAGTGTAAATTGTTACAGAAATGGTTTGGTGACTAACACCTGAACTACATTCCAATGTAGCTCTACTTCCTAGTGGAGGTTTTAGAAAGACTATAGCATGACACAAACCTTTTAACTCAAAGCAGCAATGCCTTCATCTTAGCAAGGTGATCAAGGTTAGTTGGGAACTCCTATCTGTTGTCTTCAAAGAGGTAAGACAGATACTGCTACAGCCAATGAAGCAGTCGCAATAATGAAAAGTCCAGAGAAAAACATTAAGTTGTATCAAGCTGCTGAGAATACATGAACTACTTTTACAACCTAGAACACTTATCTAGCAAAATTAGTGAAACAAGTTAAGCCACTTACAGCTCAAAAAGAAAATTCAGATGACTTAGCAGAAGTTTCCCAAATCTAATAGATTCAGCTATTGAGTCTTCTCTTTCTAGCAGTTACTTGTATCAAAATGAAGGCACCAAAGTCATAGATGCACATCCTTTCCAAAGATTACCTATTTTCCTTACCTATTCAGTACTAACGTCAAACATCATTAACTCCCAATCTCACTTATCTCAGGTTCTCTACTTCTGTTCAAGGCACCCTAGCCTGCCCAAAATGAAAGGTAGTTGTCAGACTTATCACTCAAACTTCACATCCAGTTACCAAATTTCATCTGTTCCAAGGCATCCTTTCTATACCCACTTTCACTCTATTACTTTGTCCCCAAAATTATTACGATAACATTTTTTTTTTAAAGAAAGTGGGACAGTGAGAGAGAGAGAAAGAGAGAAACAATTTTTATTTAGTTTTTTATGCAGCTTTCATTGCTCTGGGACTTCATTGTGTGTGTGGTGCTGGGGTTTGAACTCATGTACTTGCGCATGCCGGGCAAGCACCGTAACCGTCGAGCCACCGCTCCAGCCCCTACAATAACATTTTAATGGATGGATGCATCTCAGTCTCTCCACACAAAAATTTGCCATATTCAAAAACACAGTCCTAATAATAGCCTTAACTGAAGCCAAACAGCTGACAGAATAGTGTGAATATCTTAAATTTTGCATGCAAGGCATTTAAGTGACCCCAACATTCCTTTCCAAATTTACACTCTACTAAGTCCCTTTCATATTCCCTTATCTTTAACTAAATGAACCAGTTATTTCCATACAAATCTTAAACAGTCATATTTTGCTAATTCCTCCCAAATGGCATTCTCTTTCCCATTTTCTCATAATTGAATCCTACTTATTTTTCAAAGCTTCTGCACAAATACCATATACCACATTCTCTGAGGGTTCTCCCTTATTCCTCTCAGCTAGAAATAATTTCCTGCTTTCCTGAATTTCTGAACCAGGGCTGGGATGTAGCTCAGTGGTCATGGGCAGTGGTCATAGATTCAATGCCCCACAACACAAAGGATGTCATCTGAATTCCTGGTCCATGTTATCTTTTCAATAATTACCTTTAATTTTTTAAATACATATTATCATCTCCCCTAATAAAAATATAGGTCCTTGGGCTGGAGCAGTGACTAAAGGGTTGCAAGGATGGCCTGGCATGCTCAAGGATGCAGGTTCAAAACCTAGCACCACTTACACAACGAGATGTTGGAGCCATGAAAGCCACATGACAAATGAAATAAAATTGATTCTTTTTCTCTCTGTCTCTCCTTAAAAATATATATATATAATATATATATATATATAAAATCTTAAAAAATACACACACACATATATATATATCTTTAAAGGTAAAGGTCTATGTATACTTTATCCCCAATGTAACCAGCACAGAGCTTACTAAGGGCTCAAAATTAACAAATTAATGAGGATACTTATGAAGAAGAAAAACAAACACAAAGGTGCTGAGTATTCCCAAGGAAAAACTGAAATTCCAACTACAACACTACAATCATGGCATCTTTTTCCCCCAGGTAAGTACTAGGCAATGTTTTGCCAGGTGTTTCAAAACTACAGAAAACAAAATTAACAATATCCTTGCCTTTGTGGAGCTTTAAGTGGAGGGGGGGAAAGGTAACAAAATAAGCAAAATATACCATAAATGGTTTAGGTGGTAAGGACAAAAAAAAAAAAAACGGGGTTAGCAAAAGCCAGAAATAGAAGAACTGCCATTTTAACAGTGGTAAAAGGAGGTCTCACTGAGAATGGGATATAATATGAAGCTAAGCAATATTCCAGGCAGGTTAAACATTAAACATCCAACACAAAGGATAGGAATATGCCTGGCATGTTAGAGGAACACCAAAAAGGTCATGAATGTAGTAAGTATAAGGATTAAGAGAACATGGGGGCTGGGGATTTAGCTCAGTGGCAGAGTGCTTGCCTAGCATGCCCTAGAGAAGATGGAGGTCTGAGAGCAAAGAATGGATCAGATCACATAAGGACCAGAAATGACTTAGCCTTTTCCTATGAGTAAGATGGGGAAATCACCAGATGGTTTTGATCACAGGTGACAAAATCAGAGTTATTTTTTTAAAGTACTAGGGGCAGGAGGGTTCCCTGGGAATTGAACCCAGGGGTACTTTACCGCTGAGTTACATCCCCAGTCCAACAGGATCATTTTTTCTACTGTATTGAGAACAGACTATAAGGGGAAAAGATCCAAAAGAGGCTATTACAATAATTTAGATAAACTGATGGACCAGTGGAAATGAAAAATGGCCAGTCTGGACATATTTGAAAAGAACTGGCATGATTTTGTGGTGGATCAGATGTGGCATATAACAGAAAAAAAGGATGATTCCAAGTTTTGACTTGAGCAAGTGAAAAGATGGAGTTGCTACTTAACTGAGATATGGAAGACTATGAGAAGGGCAAGAAAAAGACGAGATAGGATAAAGATCAGGAGTTTAGTTTGGTACAAAAGGCCAGCCATGGTGGCACACACCTATAATCTCAGCAACTCAGAAGGCTAAGGTAGGAGGAGCTCAAGTTCAAGGCTAGTCTCAGCAACTTAGCGAGACCCACAACAACTTAGGAGACCCTATCTCAAATTTTAAGAGTTGGGGATGTAGCTCAGAGGGAAAGCACCTCTGGGTTCAAACCCCAGTATCAAAAAGAGAGAGAGAGAGAGAGGGTGATACATAATTTAACTGAGGTGTTAACAATATAAAAAAGGCATGACAAATCTGCACACCTCAAGGCAATGACAACAGTGTCATAGTTGTCACCTGAACAATTATTCAATGCCTTTGATGATAAAATGCACCCTGATTTCAATTTGTGAAAAATGCTATCTTAAAAATAAATGGCTGGTTTGGGACAAATTTAGTGTAAGATCTAACCTGGAGTTTCAGACTAGAGAAAAAATTGGGGAGTCATCTGCACATACATGGCATTTAAAGCCAGGAGACTAGATAAGAACACCCGGGGAATGAAAATAAAAATGGGGTGGTAATAATAAGAGGGAGGAATACAGGGCACAGTGGCACACACTTGTAAAACCAGGAGGCTAAGGTAGGAGGATTAGAAGTTGGAGGCTAGCCTTGGCAACTTAGCAAGACCCTGTCTCAATCTTTTTTTTTTTTTTTTTTTTAAAAAGAAACAACTTTATTTAGTTTTTCACATGGCGTTAGTTGCTCCAACACTCAGTTGTGTACGTGGTGCTGGGGTTTGAACCTGGGTCCTCATGCTTGCCAGGCAAGCGCCGAAACCACTGAGCCACCGCTCCAGCCCCCTGTCTCAATCTTTTAAAAACTAAATAAATACAAAGGGCTGGGGCTGTAGCTCAATGGTAAAGTACCCCTGGGTTCACACCTCAATAGAGGCCAGGGATAAAGAATAATGAAGAACCAACAAAGCAGACTGAGAAGCAGCCAAGGAGGTACAGAAAAGCCAGCATGGTGGTATCCTAGAAACCAAAGCAGGACAGTGTTTCAAGAAGGCAAGAGTCCACTTTGTGAAATGCTGCCACTTGGTCAAATATGAATTCAACTTCATGGTTTTGCCAAGAGCAGTTTTCACAACTAACTGTCGGAGCAATGAAACCAGATGAAAAACTAAATAAAAATTGATTCTCTCTCTCACATTCCCTCTCTTTAAAAAAAAAAATCTAAATATAGATATGAAATACAGTATGCATGTGCTGAAATGGAATAATGAAGTTGCAGGAAAGAGAACAGATATCATTTTAACTGTTAGAGAATTTCACTAGAAGAGTCAAATGAAGGACAAATTTCACTAAGCTAGTGAGCAATAATTCCAAAACTCTACTGCCCTTTGCAATACTACAGAAGGAAATCACATGCCACCGGAGGCTGAGGAGAGAGGCTGGACCACTTACTGAGGACATATGAATCAAGTATTTTGTATATTATTCCATTTAAGCTCAAAATAACTTGATAAGGCATTATCTTCATGTTACTGATAAGGAACCAGAAGCTCAAAGCACACAAATAATATTCCACAATATTCTAAGTCAATTTTCCATAGCTCTTCAAAAACTGCCCTTAATTTCTGCTCAATCCCCCCTTCAAAAACAATGTTATATGGTTCACAACTTAAAATTTTCTTATCTCTAATTTTCTCTTTGTGAATTAGGGGTTTTTAGTTCCAATTTTAGACATGAAGAAAGAGAGAACTAGTAAAAAGCAGGATCAGACCTCAAAGCAATGTCTTCTAGTGTAAAAACATTCTTCTAACACACGAGTCGAGGTTGCAACCAGGTGCTCTGTGCTAGCCCTTAAGAAAAGTCCACCCTGTGTCAGACTTTCTCAGGGTCATTACTATTCCCATAATTCTAGGATCCTGGGCTTCCTAACAGGGCTAAGCATTATCCCATTCAGTCCTTGAAAAGTCCTGTACTCAACAGCTCACGAGGACGAAAGAAGCAGGTTTCAAACTTGTTCCACTAATTAACCCTCTCTGACAAAGCAGGGACTAACAGGAATTTGATACATAATTTCTACAGAGCAATCTGAAAGTCTGCCTCTCTCTGCTCTCCAGTCAACCCCTGTGCCTCCATTTCTCCAAATATAATGTTCTGCTATTCAACTACATTATGCAGCTCTTACAGGGCTCAAAGTACAGGTGTGTGAACTCTGATTTCTAGAAATAAAGGACACCACTAAACATAATTCCAACCAATTTCAAAAGCCAATTTTTGAAAAGCCATTTACCACAAAGCTAGCAAATCAGAAAACATCACAATTAATACTTCTTTTAAAATACCATCTTTTACTCTAGTGGAAGTCCAGAAAGCCCATAAATATATGAGAAAATGCTCTACATCATGAGCTATAAGGGAAATGCAAATCAAAACTTCAATGAGATACCACCTCACTCCTGTTAGAGTGGTAAAAATGAAGAATACAAACAACGATAGATGCTGGAGGGGCTGCGGGAAAAGAGGAACACTACTACACTGCTGGTGGGACTGCAAACTGGTTCAGCCACTATGGAAAGCTGTATGGAGAATCCTCAAAAAATTAAGGATGGAACCACCTTACGACCCAACTATTCCACTCCTGGGAATTTTCCCAAAAGACTTAGAATCAGCGTATTATAGTGATGTGGCTTCATCAATGTTTACAGCAGCTCAATTTACTATAGCTAGACTATGGAACCAACCCAGATGCCCCTCACTCGACGAGTGGATACAAAAGCTTTGTTACATACATACTGTGGAATACTACTCAGTCATTAGAGTGGACGATATTATGGATTTTGAAATCAAATGGATGGAGATGGACAGAATTATGCTTAGTGAAGTCTCCCAAGCTCAGAGACTCAAGGGCCGGATGGTTTCTCTAATCTGTTGATGCTAGAACTTATGGGGAAGCAGTAGGCAGAGGGCTGACCTAACAAAACCTCAAATTGAATGACTTTTAGAGTAATAGGGGGATAGCTCTCTAGGATACTTGGAGGTGTAGGGGGGGAATGGGGAGGGGGTAGAGTATATGAAGAACTCATAGGAGTTTGGAGAATGGGAACATGGGGGAACCATCCCAGAAGCCGATGTCATTCCTCCACGAGCTACCCATTTAACACATGAGTTCTTCTGGGGGAAACTGCAACAGGTGAAACCCAAGGTGGATAATCTATGCTTTGGCATGACCCCTGGATAACAAAGTTTGTATACATTGATTTCTACTGTTTTGATAATGTTTCCCCCTCAACTGTATCTCTATATACTTCTAATTTTAAAAAAAAAAATTATATAATTATCAGTTATATAATTTTGCCACTAGGTTGAATATTTAACATCTACTATTTTAATTTCTTCTCACTTCAAAGTGACTTTGTGTATAACATTTTTTCTGGTATAGAGTAAGGAGTAGAATTCTTAAATGAAGGACAATGAGAAAAAAATCCAGCTGTATTTCCCAGTCCTCCTATGTCAAGCCTTTTTGACAACATGACTATTTGGTTTAAAATAAACTCTCAAAGCATCTGACACTTGGAAAAAAAAAAAAATACCATCTTTTAGCTGGAGTGGTGGCTCAGCGGTTACGGTGCTTGTCTAGCATGCCCAAAGACACAAGTTCAAACCCCAGCACCACGTATACAACAAAATGTTGGAGCAACGAAGGCCACATGAAAAACTAAATAAAATTGACTCACACACTCTCTCACTGTCCTCTCTTTAAAAAAAAAAAAAAAAATTTATGTAACAATTTCCCTCCAATATGTAAGTCTATGTTGAACTAATAATAAAAAAAATCTTTTTAAAACACTCATTAGTAATATGTGTGATATGTTCTTCCATGCCAACCTTAACATTGTAAGCTTATTCATATAGCCTACTTCAAAACAACTGAAAGCATGCACACCAGGAGCTTTAGACGATTATTCTTTATGGCTGCTAATCTACATCAAAACCTTTTGCTCTAGTTCACTGGCTTTGCCAACCAAAACTGAGTTATCTACAATTATTTAATTCAAAAACTACCTATTACCCTAAACTTCCTTAGGTCAAAATGTAGGCTGTCTAAGCTGTACAGAAGCCTATGATTAAATGGAATGTTAGATGCATTTCCAATTTACTTGGAATTATAAAATTTTAAGAATGAACTGCTTCCATCTTAACTCTGATTATAAACCATTTCTTTATTAGCTCACTTACCTAGCTGTCTCTCCACCCCTGTACCACCATCCCTCCCTACAGGGATTTTAACCAAGGATGCTCTATCACTCAGTCATATCCCCAGCCTATTTTTATGTTGTGTTTTTGAACAGGGTCTCACTAAATTGCCTCAGGCTGGCTCAAACTTGAAATCACCCTGCCTCAGCCTCCCAAGTAGATTACAGGTATGCATCACTACACCTGGCACTTAGTTTTCTTAAAACACAGAAATTTTCAGTGAGACCTGATTAAACATAACCAAACCAAGAGATTCCATTTTCACTTTAAGAACCAGTCTATTGGGGCTGGAGTGGCAGCTAAGCAGTTACAGCGCCTGCCTGGCTTGCACAAGTACAGAGTTTGAACCCCAGCACCACATACACAACAAAGTGTCTGAGCAACAAAAGCCACGTGAAAAACTAAATAAAATTGATTCTCTTTCTCTCTCCCTCTCTCTTAAAAAAAAAAAAAAAAGAACCAGTCTATCAGACTGGATCAATGGATGATCCACCAGGTATGGCATTTGCCTGCCATGCACGAGTACATGGGTTCAAACCCCAGCACCATGTACACAGTGTTGGAGCAAAGAGAGCCACATGAAAAAATAAAAATAAAACTGATTCTTTCTCTCACTGTCCCTCTCTCTCTTTAAAGAAAAAAAAAATCTATCTAGAGAAGCATTTATATTTTACTCAACAAAATATATTTAAAATATATTAAGAAATCTTAGGTCTGGCACAAAACATGCCTTTGAGCCTAAATGCCAACAAATGCTTTGAGCTAAACTGGCAAAACAGGCTCAGTAAAAGAGGCATAGTTTAAAAAAAATCTAGATAGACACCTTTAGGATAATTACTAGTTGCTGTATGTCAACAGTACTAACTTGGTTAAATTAAATTCATAAACAAAGTGCTGATCTGCCCAACAGGACATTGTGGAAAATCCTAGCACCTGGAAAACCGCAAACAGAAAATTCTGCAGGTGCAGTAACAAACTACATCTTATCCATGACCCAGAAAATGCCTGAGAATATATTACACAACCTGCTGCAGAATTCTTACTTTTCAAATGGAAATGAACCATGAAGTCACACAATGCAACACTGTGATTTTATTGATATAATCAACTGCAACCTTTCAAGTTGTGCTAAAGTTAACTGAAGAAAGCAGATTTTTTACACAGTTATGTCAGAAGTTTAGAGAATTTGAATACTAACTAAAATTTAGAACTGCTTCATCCACTCAGCCACACATTAACTATGAAGAATCTTTCATGAGGCAGCCACTATACATCTCAAATATGGTGCACTTAAAGGACTATTAGGAAAAGAAAAATTCAAATCAGGCATGAAAGTAATAAATAGGTCATTTGGTCACCTTACTATTCCATGCAAGAACTAAAAGCTAGATTAAAAGACTAACATTTTTCAGGCTTAAAGCATTTATCCATGTCACCAATAAATCTGGCCTCATTATTTGGTTTTTTATTCATTTTTGTTCAGTTGGGTTTTTTGTTTTGTTTTGTTTTAGTACTGGAGATTGAACCCAGGGGTTGCTTTACTACTGAGCTATATCCCAGCCGTTCTTTGTTTTTATTGTTGGTTTTTTTGGGTTTTTTTGGTTTTGGGGGGCTTTTTGTTTTGAGACAGGATCTTGCTAAACTGCCTAGGGCCTCACTAAATTGCTGAAGCTAGCCTTGAACTTGAGATTCCCCTGCTTCAGCCTTCAGAATCACTGAGATTACAGGTGTATGCCACCACACCACACACCTGGTCCTACTTTGTTTCAACTGGCATATAAATTTGACTTACATCTCTCGATAAACAGTTTTCTAAAATTAGAATGGAGTATGAAGATACTTGTGGTTACCCACCACAGTTTTTCTACAGCTAAACAAATTTTGGAAAACAACCACTCTTTCAATAAAAGGCCCTACACAAAACAAATGAAAACAGAAGACCAGTAAGATAGGTAATGAGGTCCAAACACGTTAGATGAGACAGTAAACTATTAGAGTAGATCAGCTATCACAATAAGACTACTAATCAGAGCTGGGTGTTACCACACTCAAGGCAAATTAATGTTTAATAAAGCAACTTACTATTTACACTTTGCAATGTCAGTCATGACTAGCATCTGGAGGCTCTTTACAACTAGTTAGCCAAATACAATATTGAAAAACCATTTAAAAATCATTCCTCCTCAAAGAATACCCTATCGATGGACTTGGAGATATCCAATGATGGGAAATTACTTGATAACTAAAATTTTAAAAAGAAAAAGTACTCAATAAATCAGAACAAGGAAGCTTAATGCCCCTGGAAGAAGCCAACAGCTCTATTTTTCTGTTCATGCCACTGAGAATCAATTTTCTGCAAAATGTTTATGAAAATGTATGATATTTATTATTCCCAATTTAAGAAATGAATTCACTGGACTAGAGAGGTACTCTTTCTCTGGAAATCATGCCTAGAAATGATCTTGGACTTACTCAGAATGTCTCTCACAAGCTTTGCTGTGGCTGAAGAATTCAAATCAACACCAACACCCAGCTGCAGTTATTAGGTCTGGAAAACTAAATGCATGGTAAACCATAAGCAAACTTCAATTCGCATACATCTCCGATATTCAAAGAAATCTTATCTCTAACCAAGTTTCTCACAACAAATCAATCCACCTAATGGCAGATTCTGAATCACTAATTAATATTTGACCTCTCTAAAGGCCACAGGGCTGGGGGTAGAGAGGTAAATATTCCCATATTTACATAGTTCTAGTCTTCCCAAAAGACACAAACTTGTTTTATATAAACCATCTTAACACTCCTGGGAGGTAGATACAGAGTCAGGTTTCTAGAGGGAGAAACAAGCACAAAGGGATTAAGTGTCTTGTCCAGCAAGTCACAGTGAAAATAAAACCAGAACCCAATTATTTAGCCTACAAAATCTAAATAACCTGCCTCCCTTGGTTCATAAACTCCGGATAATATTTTAAAGTGCCTGCAAATTATCTCAAGCTATAGAACTTCATAAAACAATACATACAATCAGAACACTCAGCCAGAATTGAGTATTTTGAACAAGTACTGCTTAACCCAAATCAATAAAATGGATTTAAATGTATACAAAAAGGAAACAATGTCCATATCAAAGTGAACTTTCAAAGGTCACTCTATTCATCTTATATCCTGCTGCACAAATGCTCTGTAGGAGCTAAGAAGGCCAGAAATACTCCGAGTTCCAATCAACAGCATGCAAAATCTCTCCCTCCAAAAATGAAAGAGCAATGCCTTCTCAGCATTATTTTGTTGCCTGCATGACACACTTCAATTTTGAATTTTTAAAAATCATTAGCTTCCACTTTATTTTTTAAATATTTATATTTACAGATTCAGATTACTTAAAATTTGGGTGTTCTGCTCAAGCCCGGTTATGTTTAGGCCAGATTCCCACTTCCACTCAAACATTCTTTGAACTACAATGGTTGCATTAAGACACTCCCTCAGGGGGCTGGAGCAGTGGCTGGGGGAGGAGGGGGGTTCAGGTTGTGGTGCTTGCCCAGCTTGCCCAGCTTGCCCTGCATGTGCAAGTACATGGGTTCAAACCCCAGCACCCACGTATACAACTAAGTGTCAGAGCGAGGGCCATGTGAAAAACTCAATAAAAAATTGATTCTGTGTGTGTTCTCTCTCTGTCATTCTCTTTTAAAAAAAGACACTTCCTAAATTGACAAAAGAAAACAAATCAACCCAGAAAACTCCCAAGTTTCTAAAGCAGCCCATTTGTTTGCAATCAGTAGCTGCCACACTACACTATATGAAGCCCACAGCGCAACAATTAAAGTTACTTCTGCAACATGATAAAATGTTAGGAAAATCTGACAGGACTGAATTTTCAACGTCAAAAGAGAAGACTCTAGGAAACCCTGCTTAGTGAAGCAATCTCAAAGCAGTTTGCTTAATCCTTCCAAATCCCAAAGAATCTAACACAAGCCACAGAACACTGAATAAGACAGGCACTGAAATGTCTACGTGTCTATGTTGAAACTCTTAAAGGTTACTTTACATGTGTCTGGCAAGCTGACAGCCATATGTGCACCCAGCCCTAGAGGTGTCTTTTCTCAATAAAGCTAACATCCCACTCCCCAAAAAAAAATCAAAATACCAGGGAATCCAGAAACCTCCAACTAAATTGTACTTGAACTATTTGGGAGAAAAAGCTGACAACACATTAACATTTATTCATCCTTTGAAAGAGCCAAAAGGCTCCATTTCTGCCACTGTTAGGAGGTGAGTGTATATTACTCTGTTAGTACGAGATTTAGATATTACATCACCCAGTGCCTATATATTGCCCCATTATTCAGAAAGCACCAAGGTATCTGATGACTGCACCAAAGTATCCCTTCCTCCCTCTCTTACAGCCCTGAAATGTTATTGGTCCTTGAGTTCTGCTCTCTTACAGCTTCACAAAGACATCTGCCCTGCACCTGCTGCAATCCCATTTCTACTCCCTTTGGTGCACTCCTCAAGACCCCATATGACTCTATCTGTCCACGCATCAGATGATCATGCAAAGAGGATAGATACCACACATCTCCTCCAAACTTGAGTAGGGCATTTGACTCTCCCTAGCCCCTTCCCCATTCCCTGGTTACAGAAGTATAAATCAGGTTTCATGATCTCTCCAATCCTAGCAGCATAAGCTTTCAGATATGCACACAGTTTAACGCCCTCCATTTTCCATTTACATCATTCCAGAATCCATAGCCCTACCCCTCACCCTGAATTTCCAGTTCCTCTGTTTAGAATTTAACACTCTCTTCAGTTGGTTGTTCCCTGCCTCCAACTTCTGCTCTCTGCTTTTACTTACACTTTTAGTGACCTAAGAATTTGGACCTTTCAATCTCTCCAATCTCTTAGGACTCAAAATGTTCCACTCTCTCCCCATGCTTCCACACCTTGGACTTTCCATACTCTTTTCAAAACAACCTGTTATCTTAACTCTCTCCAACCTAATTATTTCCTGCCCTAAACCTGGGCATTCTACTTCCCCCACCACCACCCCAATCCCATATACCTGTCCTTTTCTAATCACAGACATGCCCAACAAAAACATACCACACCTTCTCCTCTCTTTACCCATTAAAGGCACTATGCAGGGGCCGGAGCGGTGGGTTCAGCGGTTTCAGCGCTTGCCTGGCAAGCATGCAGACCCGGGTTCAAACCCCAGCACCACGTACACAACTAAGTGTTGGAGCAAGTAAGGCCATGTGAAAAACTAAATAAAGTCGTTTCTCTCTTTCTCTGCCTCTCTCACTGTCCCTCTCTCTTTATATAAAAAAAAAAGGCATTATGCATTCCTTTACACCCTCGACCCCAAAGTCTTGTCTTCAGCACTTCCTTCCCACAGTTCCCCACTTACTCCCTTCTCCACACAGTGCGCAAATCAGATCTGTGCTCCAGAACTGTACACGTTCCCTTCCAACCTATCCCCATCACAGGCCCCTACTGATTTCCTTCACTCACACACACAACCTCCATCTCAACTTATCTCCACACTTCCTGCCCCAGAAATATTTCCATCTGTCCCCACACCTCACCTGCCACTCCAAGAACATTTCCCTCCTCCATTCCACCCACCACCTCCAGTCCCCTCCAGTGTCCCTTCAACCTCAAAGTTCCCCCTCCTGCTGCTCCCCACTTCCATCCATACTTCCCATCTCACTCACTTCTGATGCCTGTGAACTGAACCGTGCGCACCCCGCCTAGACAACTTCTCTCCATCCAAATCACCCTACCCCATTGTCCCCAATTCACTCTCCAAATCCTCAAGCTCACTCCCTGCTCAACCACCCTTCCCCTTCCACCCCATACTTCTGTCCCCAGAGGCCCAAACACCTGCCCTTCTCTCCTCGAATGTCAACCTCCTCCGTCTCCCTCCACACCTCCGGGCCAGAAGCACCTCTCGGGTTTCCTGGAGCCCCAGGGCCTACCGTGGCACACTCCTCCTGCCTGAATACCTTCCCCACCACTCAAGAGACCCGCAGACGCCCTGCTGCCCTCCTTCCCTCCCTCTTCGCGCTCGGCCTGCCGGCCACACTTCCCCAACCCGGACCCCCTCCTCCACCATTCCCCTTCACGCCCCGGGTGGCCTTCCCAGTATCTGCCCCTCTCGCGCGGCGCTAACCGGGACCCTGCCCTCCCCAAAGCCCCCCTCACACCCTCCGGAACCGCCACACGCTGTCCCCCCACCCGCCACAAAGTCCTCCATCCCCCTCGCACTCGCCCGGGCCCCCAAGGGCCCCCAAACCTGCCCGCAGGCCCTCCACCCTCCATGGGGGCTGGATCCCTCTCCCTCCATTCTCCCTCAATCTACCCACAGCCTGTGCCCGCCCCCCGAGCCTCTCCCCCAGCTCCTGTCCCCAATGTCCTCCAACACCTGCCCGGAGCCCTCCAACCGACCCCGAGCTGCCGAGGCCCGTCCCCCACGCTGCCCACGCCCTCCGGTCGCTCGGGGCCGGGACCCCAGCCCCCGAAGGGGAGGAAGGTTGCCCACTGCCCTTGCCCGAAGCGGCCGGGGCACCGCGGCGGCCACAATGCCGGAGCCGCGGGGCCGGGACTGCGCCCTGCTCGCCGCCTCGGCCGCCGCTGCTAAGGACGCACAACAAACAATGCGGGGCCCGGCCGGCACCGCCAACCGCCTCAACCGCCGCCTCAACCGCCGCCCGCCCGGGACGGCCCGCCGCGCAGGCGCCTGCCCCGCCGCAGCCTACCCGCGCCGCCGCGCTCTGCCCGCGCCCGGTCCCCGCTCCCTCTCCGCCGCCGCCGCCACCTCGTCCGCCCGCGTCTCCGGCTCCTCAGCCCAGCGGCGGCGGCTGCGGCGGCTGCTGCCCTGGTGGCGCTCGCGGCTCCGGTCTCCGCTTCGGCGGCGGCGGCGGCTCGCACGTGACGCCGCCGAGCGCACCTATTGGCCGGGCCGGGGGGCGGGCCCGCGGCTGCTGGGGAACGGAAAGCCCGCCCCTCGCTCGCCGCGCGCCCCCTCCACGCGCGCTCTGCCGCACCTGAGAGCGCCGGCCAGCGCCCGCCGTCGCCGGGCCGCGCCGCCGCCTGCGCCAACTGCGCACCTGGGAGCGCGCAGGCGGCACGCGCTGGTGACGGCCGCCTGCACCTGCGAGCGCTGCGTCCGTAAACGGCGTCCCCGCCTAACTCCCGGCGCCGGGCCGCCGCACGCTGCAGCACCTGAGCCCCGCTGCGCCGGCGACGTAACCGCTGGGGAGCCGAGACGTGCCGCGCTGGAGGCGACCGAGTGTACGGAAACTCCGTAACTTCCGAACCTGGGAGCGGCTCGCGGCCTCCGCAGGCCCGGTCCCCCAGCGCGGGACCGCCCCGACCCCGGCGGCTACGCAAACGGAGTAAGCGCCGCATTGCCTCCCGGGGTGGAGGAGGGGCAAACCGGAGCTTTGACTCGCTGAAAGGTTGCGTTCCCCCGCCTCCGCTCCCCGCCCCCTTGCCAGCTGTGTGACCTTGGCCAAGTTATAAACCACTCTGAGCTTCAGTTCTTTCGTCGGGGAAACTGGGACAAGAATTATGACTTAAGAGCTGTTGGGAATATGGCATAAAACAATAGTTGTGAATTCTCCCGGCACATAGCAAGCATTAAATGAAAGTTTCCGCGATCATTTCTCCTACCCCTGCTTCTAATAGACCTCCCCCGGCTTTGAGTTTGGGCCCAGAACTTCTTCACCTCCTTACAGTTGAGTCAGATGTTGGATAAACACCTACCCACACTGTTCCAGAGGCCACGCTGGAGAAGAAATACGTTTTTCGTTCGTTTGAGACAAGGTCTCCCTATACTGCCCATCTCGAACTTGGGCTCCAGCGAAACGCCCACCTCAGGTGCCCAAGTAACAAGAACTACAGTGCGCCCGACTGAGGTGCACTTTTTTTACAGCTAACTGGCGGGCACCTTCTTGGTGCCCCGCACTCTGCCTGCCAGTTCAGCCACCACAGAATATCTGCTGCATACTGGGCACTCTGTGCAGGGTGCTGGGATGCACAGACCAAGGAGACAAGGTCCCTTCCCTAGAGCAATTCCTAGCCTGGAGCAAACTACCTGATCACCCATTTCGCAGTCCGGGGGAGGAGACACCTCATTTTCTAACAGCAAGGCTCAAATATTTTAACAGCTCTGCTTCATTCAGCTAAACACTCGATTTCTACTGGAAAAACCTTGGTGATCAGCCTTCAGGTTCAAGACACACACCCTTCCCTTTGACCCTATTATAGGCCTGCTTGACCCTTAGTCACCCTGAACTACAAAACTGTCTCTTCCAGAGTATGCCCAGTCTGTGACACTTGTGACCCTCCTGATGTAGGTGTTAGGACTCAAATCCCCACTTCTGACCCCTTACACCTTCCTTTATTGTCCTGAAAAAATTCCTAGGTGTTCACATCAATGGGATCAGAGCCTATTCTCTCTGGAGATCCTTGACTGCCTCAGACTCCACAGTGGTCTAAACTCCCTCTCCGCATAACCCTGTTAAACCTTGTATTCTTATGGCTCTAGACTGTCATTATTTAGATGTCTGTCACCTCTCTGGATTGCAAACATCTTCAGGACCGGCATCCTTCTGCCTGAGTGGATTAGGGAAGACAAAATGTGCGCAGGTGATGAGATCATCGAAGTTGGGTTTTGCAGGATGAACCAAAGGTGACCAAGGGAGAAGAGATGCTGCAGTATAAACATCCAGGTTCACTGCACACTAGCTTTGTGATCTTGGCCACTCTAGGTCTGAGAATCCTTATCTGATAGTGAGACATAATATTGCCTACTTTAGAGGGTTGTTAGAAAGACTTAATGAAACTACGCCTAAGGTACTCAGCATGGTGTGCAACGTTTGGTAAAAATTTTAATTTTTTAATACATGGAAGGCATGACATTAAGAATTCAATAATACTTCATTTCAATATCAGGTTTCAATATCTTTATTTCAATATCTATCTTTGTCAATAGTCATGACAAAAATATGCAAACATTCCAAAAACAAAGAAAGTTTAAGAATTCTAGTGTCTCTCTCTTCTTTCTGCTCCTAATTACATTCCTTCCACCCTGATCCCACCTCCCAGAGAGCTAGTATTAAAGTTTTCATGGCCCACATTACATGTCCAGAGAAAGAAGAAACTTAACAGAAATTATGTATCCATAATGTGTATGTTGGATTCCTAGTCTAGGTTATGCCAGAAAGTAGAATTGGGGTATAGGATACATATGTGTATATAATACCTTTTAACAATTTTATTGAAGTCTATTTGTATATCATAAAAGTATCCATGATTTTTAATAACTTTACTGAGTGGTACAATAACAACACAAATCAGTTTCAGAACATTTAGAATATTTTATGGATCTCTCATAAGATCCCTTTTGTCCCGTTAATGTTCATTTTCTTTCACACCACCAGTCACGAGAAGCCAGTAATCTACTTTCTTTCTTCATTCTTTTTTGTTCCTTTTTTCTTTTGTTCATTTTGTTTTGTTGTGGGATAGTCAACGGAGTGCTAGACAGGCACTCTACCACTGAGCTACATACCCAGCCCTTTCTGTTTTCTTTTTCTTTTTTAAACAGTCTAGCTAAATTGCCCAGGCTGGTCTTGAACTTGCAATCCTCCTGCCTCAGCCTCCCAAATAGTTGGGATTACAGACATGCACCACCATGGCTGATACGACTAATCTATTTTCTATCTCCCTTTTTGTCTTTCCTAAATATATTTAATATATTTACAAAAAATAAATAAAACTCAAATACAGCCAGGCAAGGTAGGGCACACCTATAATCATACCAACTCGATAATCTCAGGCAGGAGGACCACAAGTCTGAAGCCAGCCTCAGCAACTTAGCACAACCCTCTGTCAAAAAAAAAGAGTTGGGGATATAACTCAATGGTAAAGTACCTCTGGGTTCAAAAAAAATCAAATAAACCTTTTAGGGAAAAAAAGAGAATAAAAGTATTACCTTCCAATCCTACACAGTGGTAATACTCACTGTTAATATTTGTATATACTGTATTGTTGCTATCTTTTTATATACATATAAATGTCTACTTATTTATTACAAAGTATGATAACCACCTTCTGCTTTGATTATTTTCACCTTATATAAGGTGTTATATATTGACTCTTTGTATTTTTCTGCATAATATTGAGTCTTAAGAATAATTTAATTAAACAAGCCACTCTGATGGGTGTTTGGGTCCTTTCCAGGATTTCCATTATTATAAAAAGGGGAAGGTAATGAGTGTTAAAAAGCTCTTGAGCTCAAAAGCTTTGAAATCATACCTGAGTTCAAAGATCAGCACTGTTTCATCCAATCACTGCCAAAACATTTACTGAGAATCTACTAGGCACTATGGGTACAAAAACAATCAAACAGCTACACAGTCCCTACCCTCTTAGGGCTAGAGGCCAGTGGGAGGGAGAAACAGATTACTCAAATAATTGAATACCCACAAAGAAGGGGGTGGCCAACTCCCACAGGAGGGAAGGGGGTGTCCTCAGACTCTCTGAGGAGGAAGGAGGCATCTTTGGAGCACATCCTGTGCCCAGCATTCTGAGCCACTCTTGTAAGGGCACATAGTAGGGCAGGTGAACTGGCTCCCCTTCATGAGTGCTGCGCAGGCCCTCCAAGTTCCTGTGCCTCCATAGCTTTAGTCCACTGGACCCTTTCATCACCCCACTGATAAGGGGGTAAAAAAGAGGTCCTTGAGACCCAGAGAAGAAAGAATTACACAAGGTCACCCAGCTAGGAAAGGGCACAGCTGAAGGTGGACTCTGGTCTAACTCCCAATCCAGTGCTCTCGGTCCAAAATACACCAGTCTGCGTAGGAAGTACTCATCTTCAAAAAACCCCACTGAGGGCAGGAAACACCAACAGCTGCACTATCCATACAACAGATGTGGCTCTTGGAATTTCAACTGTTTAGAATTAAATAAATTTTAAATTGCACTCAGCACAATTAAAGTATTTGATAACCATGTGTGGCAAGTGGCTATGCTATGAATAGCACTGATAGAAAACATTTCCATCATTGCAGAAATCCATTGGTCAGCCCTGACCTAGAGGAGCAGAGTAGTAACAGTATTGCCTCACTTGCACGTTGTTTTCCAAAGCTCTTGCCCTAGGAAGTAGAGAGATGGGTCTGTCCTCCTCTACTCTTCTTTTCCTACCCCTTCCCCAGCTCAGGCCAGTTCTGGAGAAAGAAACAGTTCTGGCCGGTTGTGCTGTGAGTGAGTGGAAGGACATGGGGGATATGACATTCCACACCTTCCTGCCCTCCTTTTACAAAAACCAGCTCCTCTCAACAAAGGCCAGGTCCTTCCCCAGTGCCTGGATGGCCTCCTTCCCTGCCCTCTAAGGAACTTCACTCCTCAGCTTGTCCCTCTCTTCGGGTCAGGTCAGTCTCTCTCCACCTGATTCTTTTCATTATTATCCAAACAGTCCCTACTGTTGTTTAGAAGGAATAAGAAAGAAATAATGAAAGAAAGAAAAGAAAAGAAACAAGATCCCCAGGTGGTTCACCTGCACCTTACAGTTTGAGAAGCATTGACCCAAATTCAGTAGCAACAGAAATCATTCAGAGCCTCCAATTCCACAGTAGAATTTGCTGTACAATGGTGAACAAAACAGTCTTCACTCACTTCGCATAGAATTTGCCTCCCTGGAACAGTAAAATCATGCTAGAAAGGACTTTGTGTTTTTATGAAAAATGGAAGCTCAGATAATTGAACACACGACTTTTACCTACTTGAATGTCCCTTAGGATATTCAAAAGTCAGGCAAAATCCATATACTGCAGGATGTCTAGCACCCCTGACTTCTCACCACCACCATGAATAGATGCCATTCTGACCATCCAACTCCATCAAGAATGTCCAAAAGCTCCCAGTGAAAGCCATGGCTCTAGACTATCAGCCTATAGCCCACTCAGGATCCACGTGGATATCACATATGCTATCAACTGTCTGTTACTGCCTGACCTTTCGCCTAATCCTCAAACCCATTCCCTCTACTGTTCCCCATTTGGATTCCTTTGTGGAGATTATAGTAGCCTCTAATGTTGAATAATCTGCAAACCACAGATTCCATATGGGCAGAATTTTTTTTCATTGGTTTCCTTTGTATCCCTTAGAGCTAATAGCATCAGTAATCTAGTATTCACTTAATAAATAATTTGTTGAATGAATATGTAACAATTCCCATTCTCCTTTTTTTGAATAACAAAGTCCAAAATTATTTGAAAGGGGAAAAATCTACAAGAGGAACACAGGGACTCCTGGTCAGGAAGCTCCTACTTCTTTCTTCCAGTATTTCTCCTATATTCTGATACTTCTATCAGTCCAAGATGCAAAACAACCCAGAACTACACTAAGACTTTACCAGCAAAGTACTGTCCCAACAGAGGAAATAGTCAGACTGCCTGGAGGTCTGGGCATGAGGCCCAAATTCATCAGCTTTAAACGTAAAACTTCTTCGAAGTCTCATATTTTATCTTAAAACTCTATAAAAATTTTACCTTTTATTCTCATGCTTGTTTTTTAAATATCTTAAAAATAAATAAATAAATATTTTTTAAAGAGAGAGGAACAGTGAGAGAGAGAAAGAGAGAATGAATTTTGCTTAGTTTTTTATGTGGCTTTCATTGGTCCACTGTGTCCTTGGTGCTGGGGTTCAAACCAGGGTCCTCATGCATGCCAGGCAAGTTCTTGAACTGCTGAGCCACCACTCCAGCCCTACAATCAAGTCTTTAATCCTCACAATAGTCCTATGAAGTGAGTACAACTTTACTCTTAATTTATAGATGAGAAAACTAAGTCTTCAAGAAGGTAACTTTTACAACATCACAGAGCCGCAAATGTGCATTTCACCCTGATGCCCTCAATCACTCTACTGCCTTCTCCAGTTTGAAAGGCAAGCTCCTAGACTTTTAGAACAATACAGATTTAAGGCAGCAGAATAACTCCAAGGAATCTCCTGCCCCAGTGTATCACAAACCAAGGAAAACACCAAGGTATCTGGGAATCTCTGGGTAGACATATTTTCAGGGACCCACAAGTTCTAAGAGAATTTTCTAAATATGTGTCCTGGTTTCAGTGATAACCTACAAATCATAACAATATAACTAGATTCTAGATCACCAAGACAAAACAAACACCTTGTAAATGAACCCTGTCACCCTGTCACCCTGTCAATGATCACCCTTGTAAATGAACCCTGTCAATGATCACGGCTGGGGGTGGGGGGTAGAGCTTTGGCTTGGTGGTTGCTGCGCTTGCCTGGTATGTGCAAATACACGAGTTCAAACCCCAGCACCACGTGCGCAACGAAGTGTTGGTGCAACAAAAACCACATGAAAAACTAAATAAAATTGATTCTTTCTTTCTCCCTCTCTCTCTCTCTCACTGTCCCTCTCTCTCAAAAAAAAAATTGCGTCTCTCTTTCTCTCTCTCTCACTGTCCCCTCTTTCAAAAAAAAAAAAAAAAGGTCAGTGATCACTTTGGTGCCAGTGACTACCTGAAGTGAGAGTTTAACATTAAATGCAGATGTCTTATATTAGATAACTGTCAATAATGATGGCCATATTTAGATGTAAATTCCTTTTTCACAAAGCACAAGCATTTAGAGGCAGGCCCTACACCTGAGCCTGCAGGAAACCACCCAAGCCCTGTTCTCACCAGAGAGCCTGGAGAGCTAATAAATTTGCTCACTGCAGGCCCCAAGTTGCTGTTCTCTCGGGTCCTGGGAGCAGCCATACTGCTACCCCCCTTAATAAAATCTCTTGTCTCAGCTACCAGGGGTCTCTTTGCTGCAAGCGCATGTCCAACATCTTGGACCAAAGGTCAAATTCTCAAGGGTCAGCAATGTGTAGGTATTTTTAGTTGTAATGCCTGACATTTACTGGGTAGTAACCAGGGATGCTGCCACCCATCCTACAAAACACAGGACAACCTCTCATACCAAAGAATCATGTGGCCTGAAATATCAATGCTGCTGAGGCTGAGAAAGCAGACTTTAAAAGGGATTCTATCAGGAGCAATCCATAGTGTGGAGAGGAAAGAATTGGAAATTCAACTTCTCTGAATGAGCCTTCTTAGATAGTTTTGACTTTGAAATTGCGTAAATGATTCATGTAAGTGAGACAGATTAGGAGAGACAGTGAAATGGCTAGGTAGTCAGGACAGAGGGCCCCTATCCAAGAGCTGGGTGATAGAGGCAGAGAGTGATTGACAGGGTGTGCTCAGAGCCTTCCAATATTGGTTAGTTCTTGCATACACCCTAGTCCCTGACTAAGAGATGGGGGTGGTCACAGGTGGATACTAGGAAGTATTTTGCCACCTTTTGTTTTAACCAATGGTGCTCTTGACCAGTTTCAATGCCTGTTTTACATAGATTTTAACCAACGGAGTTGATGCATTTCTCAATGCCTGCTTTGCATGAATGTTAATTATGCTCACACCCCAAATCTATATAACCTCTGACCTAACCTCCATTAGACGGTGTCCTGCTTCCAGATACCCCTCCGCTTTGCGGAGTCTCTGCTCTTCTTCCTAAATAAATCCTACTCCTTTTACTCCTCCTTCCATGGTTGTCCATGGATTTTATTCTTCAAATTCATGAGACAAGAACCCAGAAGGTCAGCCCCAAGTTCCTGGGATGAATTTCCACCATACCAAGAACTGCAACACCCAGCTTTTAGCTGGAGAATTGCTAACACTTTCGGCTGCAGACACCTGCAGTCAGCCCAAATTCCCAGTTTTAACTGGGAATGGCTGCAAACACTAGAAGCGGGCTATTTTGGCTGCTGGAATCTGTAGCGGCCCAGACTCCATTCACCAGCGGGAGCAGAGAATCTGGCCTCATCTCAAAAACCCCGCATCATAAGTATTTAAATCATTAAATCTTATAAATTTTAAATAATCCCTAAAATAAAAACAGGTCAAGACATGATCATAACTTTATATGAGGTTGATAACAACCACACAGAAAGTCTCTAAATGCTATCCCATGCTAAATGGGCCACCGCTCTTTGTAGAAACGGGTCACTCCATTAAGAAGACAGGAAATGTGTAGATGGACTGGGGACATCCTGTCATGTTAGAAAGCAAGGAAGTCCTCAGTGGCTATCAATGTTGTCACGAAAAGCTATAGGACCCAGTTTAATGGGGCTTTCTTCAGGTAAATACCAGACTATGAGTTAATCACTAAAAATAATTACAACAAATGATGAAAAACTTTGAAAATAGACAACACCACAAGTTTTACAATGATTTTAAATTACTAAATGGCAAGAGAAAAAAACAATTCATTCACTGTCCTTGGATATTTCTAAGGCACCAAACTAATATCTAAAAACTGATTAAAGAATTAAACATTTAGCCTGGATCCATGGTACAAGCCTATCATCCCAGCCACTCCATAGGCTGAGGCAGAAGGATTGCCAAGTTTGAGGTCAGCCTCGGCAACATAATGAGACCCTCAGCAACTCTCAGCAATTTAGCAAATCAAAAATAAAATAAAAATGATTCAGGATATAGCTCAGTGGTAAAGCTCCCCTGGTTCAATTCCCAATACCTAAAATAAATAATCACTTTTTTAAAAAGTTAAGAATTTATGGAGAAGAATCCTAAAGTAATGTTTAACACTAAACACAGATACCTTAGATTGGAGGTCAAATTATATTCAATAATCAAATGGTAATGATGATCACTTATTCAATGTTCTGCAGTTTACAGAGCATTTTCCTGTGCCTCCTCTCATTTAATCCCACCACCACCAGCATCGGATGCTCTCAGCATCTCTGACAAAAGAAGCAGCCTCTTCAGCCAACAAGGTCAAGAAAAATCTACCTTGCAGGTCACTAAAGAAACGGGAAAGGCAATTACCCTAGGAAAGGGTGCTTAATTCTCTCTTGGAAATTGCGTTATATAATAGAGAGTGTTCTTTAAAAAAAAAAAGTTAAGCATTTATTTCTTCTGCTATTATGAACTATATCATGGAAGAATGTAGCTGAAATGTCAACTGGACTCCCACTGTGTGGCCACATCTTATGTCTTAGGCTTCTCACAACAATAGCTGCCAAACCTCTTAAAAACCAGTCCTAAGACTGACTCCACATCCCTTCCATTATGTTCAATAGATTGCAGTAGTAACCAGCCAGCCCAGATTCAAGAGGATGGAGGAATAGACTGGATGGGAGTGCTCTCAGCATGTGATGGAGGAAAGGAATTGAGGCCGTTACAGGGAAGAGACAAGCAGCACACACAGGTACTAAGACAACTCTGAAGCACTGAGAAATGCCTTTTCCTATTGGTTTAGTGCATTTTTTTCCAGTCCTGGGAGGAAACCAAGGACCTCTCATATGCTAGTAGACAACCACTCTAACACCCCAAGCTCTATTGCACATTTTTTTTTGGTACCAGAGATTGAACCCAGAACCCAGACCCCAGGAGCACTTAACCACTGAGCCACATCCCTCATCCTTTTTATTTTTATTTTTTTATTTTGAGACAGGGTCTAGCTAAGTTGCTTAGGTCCTCGCGAAATTGATGAGGCTACCATATAATTCAATCCTCCTGCTTCAACCTCCTAAACCTCTGGGATTACAGGTGTGCACCCCGTGCCTAGTTTTTGCACCTTTTAAATGTCTCTCAAGGGCTGGAGAGGTGGCTCAGTGGTAGAGCACTTGACTAGCACACACAGGGTTCCAGGTTTGATCCCCAGCACTGCATACACAACAAAGTGGAGGAAATTTAAAAAAACAACAATGAAAAAATAAATGTCTCTCAAATCCATCCCTTTCTCTCCATCCCTTCTGCCATTATGTTGGGCCACCCCTGGGAAGGTATGCCTTCATCTCTTCTTATTCCAATATTGGTTAATTCTTGCATACTCCCTAAGAGTTTTCCAGAAGACCAGACAGCCAAGATAAAAAGAGCAACTTAGTAAGGGAAACTGTCCACAAGCTCACTGAAACATTTAAAGGAAAGAGATGCCAGATCCGCTGATGCTGCCACCACTGGCCACTATAATCCTTTGTAGAGCTCACTTCTTTCAAAACAGGTCACAGAAATCATCCTTGCTGAGTCTCAGTGAGTTTGAATTTCTTTAAAAATAGCTCGTTCTTCAAGTGCAAAAAATAACATCTGAGACGTTTGTTTAAGTGTGAAACACACCTTGTCATGACTCAGTACAGGCTGCGCGGAAGTTTATTAAACTTTCCAAAAGGAAAAAATTCCTCTTGAACTAAGGAAGCCTGAGAGATGACAGATTGGGAATGGGGAGGGGTCAGCAATAAGAAGAAAAAAGACTGGTGGAACAGAAAGAGAATCAGGGAAAGGATCTGTCTCATCTCCCTGCCTTTCACATGCCGTCCTTTCCTCCTTGAATGACCTTCCTCATGGGGCAAGCTTGATATGCTCTGATCCTTATGAAGCTTCAATGCAATGTCACCTCTGTGCAGCCTTCTCTGACCCCTTGGGGCTCAGTTACTCGCTCCCCCTTTGTTCTCAAAACACTTTGCACCTTGTACTGAAGTTGTCAGCTTACAGGTCTGTCTCCCTTCCTCGACCCTGAACTTCTCAGCAACAGCGACACTGGGTGAGTCATCTGTAAACCCCTCTGCCTGGCACTGGGCCTGGCACAGAGTGGGTGCTGGGAGAGCTTGTTGATAAAGAATGGTGTCCATGCTCATGGGGAGGCGCTTTAAACCCTGAAGTGACAGCTTTCAGCCCTCGTCTTGCTGCTTTCCAAATGGCTCCTGACTCTCCACCCCCTCCCACTGCCAGATCTTTCCATCTTCCTGCATCTGAGCCCATGTGCTCTGCCTCCACTCACATACAACACCCTCAGTGCTACTCCAGGCCAGCTGCTCCCCTGCCCCCACGGTCCCAGGCCCTTGGTCCCTGCAGTCTTCCTTCTTCCTGTGTCATTAATAAGTTTCCCTTCTAGTATATTATTCTAACAAATGCTCTGTACTTCCTTTCCATACACATACACACTGCCTCATTTCTCTGCAGTTATCTTTCTCTTCTCAACCCACTCTACTCGGCTCCATTTAACCTTCTCAAGGTCTCCAGTGACTTCCAATCAAGTTGCTGAATCAAAGTGGTCAGCTCTGTCTCTGCCTCAGTTTACCTGATTCCACAGCAGATTACACCACCAAGCCTGCTTTCTTCTTGAGTCATCTTATCCCACTGCCACAGTACTGGGGATCACATCCAGAGCCTCTCACGTGCACTCTACCACTGAGCCCTGGACCCCCACTCTCTTCTGGGAACACTTTCTTCTTGGGCATCCAGGACTCTGCCCCCACCCTCCCTTGCCACCTGCTTGGCTGCTCCTTCACCTCCTGGAGGAGAGCCTCCTGAAACCCCTGCCTCTGAATGTTGAAATGCCCCATGATTCAGACTTCAGGCCTCTTCCCTATCACACTCTCTCCCTAAGTGATCCATCTAGTCTCATGATTTGATGCAACTGTTGATACCACTCTACTTTCTATCTGCTGAACTCCAGGCTGAGTGGCCAGCTGCCTACTCGGCATCTTCACTTCAAGGTCTAGTGGGCATCTCTAAGTTATTGTCTTACTGTCTCAAACCTGTGATTCCCACCTATTCACCTACTCCTTCCCCACCCCCACCCCATATAACAGTAAAGGGCACCATAGCTTTTTCAGTCAGTTAGTTCAAAGGTTTGGGACTTCTTAATCTCTATCACTATCTGCCACATCAAGCAGGCAGAAAATTCTCTTCACTCTGCCCCCAAAATATAGCTAGAATCTAATCTGGCTTTATTCACCACTTTTCCCTGTTATAAGTCTTATCTAAGCAATAACATTTTTTTTATGAGAGAGGGACAATGAGAGAGAGAAGGAGGGAGACAGAGAAAGAGAGAAGCAATTTTATTTAGTTTTTCATGTGGCTTCCGTTGCTCTGACCTTCAGTGTGTACATGGTACTGGGGTTCGAACCTGCGTCCTTGTGGAGGTCAAGCAAGTACCATAACTGCTGAGCCACCACTCCAGCCCCAAGCAATAACATCTTATTTGGTCTCCTTGCATTCGATCTTTTTCATTCCAGCATCTAGAATGATCTTTTTTGAAACAAAGGATCAAACTCAATGCTGTACAAAATCTGCCATTTACACTTGAAATAAACTCCAATATCCTTACTGTGGTCTGCAAAGTCCCATGCTCTCCTACTCCTGCCAGCCTCTCCCATCACACTGTCTTTTATTCTCTCCCTGCGTGTCTGTGCCCTGGCCACACTGCACTCCTTGCTGTCTCTCAAACAGATGAAGCCTGCTTCTGCCTCAGGGCCTTTGAACTCGCTGTTCCCTCTGCCCAGAAGGTCCAACCATTTGCATGTCTTACTCCTTTATTTCATTCAGATTTCTACTCTGATTTTCTCACTTTAAGAGCCATACTTTGAGTATGAACACCTCACTTGAAATAGCCTTCTCTAATCCCTTATCCTGCTTTATGCTTCTTATAAGCTTCTGTGAATTCCACATTATATGGTACATTGGTTTGCTTTTTATTGCATGACCCCTCCAACCCCTAGATTTTTTTTTAAAGAGAGAGGGACAGTGAGTTAGAGAGAGAGAAAGAGAGAATCACTTTATTTAGTTTTCCATGTGGCTTTCGTTGCTCCAAGACTTTGTTGGGTACGTGGTGCTGGGGTTCGAAGTCATGTGCTTGCACATGCTAGGCAAACGCCATAACCACCAAGCCACCACTCCAGCCCAATTTTTTAGTTCCATGAGGTCATTTTCATTTAGAGCTTTCTACCAATGACTAGGAAAGTGTTCAATAAATACTTATTGAGCCAGACATGATGGTGCATGCTGGTAATCCTAGCAACTTGGAAGGCTGAGGCAGGAGAATTGCAAGCTCAAGGTCAGCCTGGACAACTTACTGAGACCCTGTCTAAAAATAAAATAAAAATAATAAAAATGGCTGGAGATGGAGCTCAGTGGTAGGGCGCCTCTGGATTAAGTATTGCAAAAATAAATGCTTGTTGAATGAATGACTACCTGACCAACTGATTGAATGTGTTTCCTTCTTTCTACTGTCCCCACAGTGGGCCAGGCTTCAGCCTCTCTGCAGAGTGACTTTGCTATGCTTCCTAGCAAGGGGTATTTCCCCACTATGTAATCTGGCTAGTCTTGGGGCCTGCTTTGGCCAATAGAATGAGGTAGAAGGAACTATTATATAACTGTGAAGGATTGGCCTTAAGAGACCTTGCAGCTTTCACCTCCATTCTCTTAGAACACTGCCCCGAGGCCACCATGCTGAGAAGCCAAAGATGAAAGACCATCTGGAGAGAGAGCCTCAGCTGTTCCAGCAGAGCCCAGCCCCCAGCCAACTTGCCAACTGAATGAGGCTACATGAGAGAGCATAGATGGGACCCACTGCAGAGCTGCCCAGTCAACCCTCAGCATCATGAGAAACCATAAATCAGTGCTTTCAGACACTGAATTTGGGGAGCTGTTTTGTTATGCAGCAAAGATGGCTGATAAAACCTAGATGATTCTAGGGGCCTCCACTTGTTTCTCTTCTTCTAATCTTACCAACTGCAGGTCAGTTCCACAGGTCACCAGAATGGCCATCCCAACTCCAACTCCCACTGGGTTAACAATTTTGTTAGAAGTCTTCAATAGCTGCCCCTTTTGTAGGATGACACAGGGCCTCCATGGCCTGGCCTCCACAGAGAGGCTTTGCCTCAACTCCACATGTGATTGGCACCTTCTGTGGGTTAGGCCCCCACTGGGAGAAGAAGTTCTCAAATATTCTCTGCATCCAATCGCCTGGGGAGTTTCAAAAAATTCCAGTGCTCAGGCTCCTCCCCCAGAGGCTCAGATTTAATTGGTTTAAAATGGGACCCTGGCAACAGTATTTTTTAAAAGTTCCCAAGTGTATGCTAATGTGTAGCCAGGGTTGAGAACCATTCAGCAAGAGAATCCAAAAGTATGTTTGAAAATTGCTGATCTTGCCTTCAAGGAAATTCTAAAGCTTCAAGAAAAGATTAAATTATCCTCAGTGTCCTCTTAGCATTAAGTAAGCAATATTGTATTCTAAGTTTTGGGAAATTGGTAATAGAGTCTGTGAGAATTATTTGAAACATTAAATTATCAATATTTTATTTCCTCACTTCTACGATTCACCCTTTCTACATTTTAATGATTCTGAAGCAGCCTCCATCCTATTATTAAGTATGTCATTTAATGTATTTTTATTTAATGAAAAAAACAGTAATTAGACCACAGGTGTGTCTTATTGCCAGCAGTGATCAGAGTCAGGGAAACATCTTCACAGGGCAAAGAATACAAAGTGCTATAGCCTCTTTGATCCCAATTGATCTTCCATTGGCCTGGTGAAGTAGAGCTTTTAAAACTCAATTTATATATAATAACTGCTATGTTCATTGAACATTTACCACTGTTCTAAGTGCTTTGAGAATACAATTTCATTTAGGCCCCACAGCAACCCAAAACATGACCACACTTCATGCACAGGAAAGCTGAGGCCTGGAGATGTTAAGCTGTCTGCGGTCACACAGCTGGGATGCTTAAGGAATGCGCACTGTTATCCTTGGGGACTCCATGCCAGAGTTGTCAAGAGATGGTCCTTCCTGCTTATTTCTCAGAATAAAGTGGAGATGCCTTCGTAAGGCACTCCGTGCCTTTTACAAATTCTTCCCAAACCTATATTGCAACAGTTATACAAAATCCCAAGCCTAGAAGGGAAAGCTTAGAAAAAGGATTCCAATAATTAAGGACCCGTAACGTCCAGATGTTATTTCTTTTATTTATTTATTTTTAATTTTTTGGTGGGTGGGAGTACCATGGATTGAACTCAGAGATAGTTTAGCATGAGCCACATTCCCAAACCTTTTTATTTCTTATATTGATACAGGATCTTACTAAGTTGCTATGGGCCTCACTAAGTTGCTGAGGCTGGCCTCGAATTTGCTATCTTTACTTCAGCCTCCTTAGCCTCTAGGAGTATAGGCATGAGCCACAGCGTCTAGCTTATACAAATATTACTTCTGATCCTCCTAACAATCTTGTGTGAAGGTATTTGCAGGTGTCCTGGGTGGGTTCTGTGCTAAGCTCTTCTCCTGCTTCTGGAATCTCCTTGTGTACCATCCCCATTCCCTCACAATGGTAGTCTTAGCAGGGCTGTCAATCAAGATGCCCCATCTCCCTGGGCAAGGAGAAATGGAGGGACCCTAGCTGGGACCCCTGCTAGGCCCAGAACGCACAAGATCCCTCCTCCAAAAGGTCCTTGGGATCTTCTACCCTCAGGACAGTGCCTTTAACACATGGACCTTTGGGGACACCTATCCAAACCAGAACAACGCTCAAACCTTTCATGATCCCCAATACTAATTCTGCACTGACAGAATTAGCACTAGCTGCCCCATTCCACTCTCACCCCTGCCTCTGGTAACCTCTTTTCTATTTTCTGACTGTTCTGTGTCTCTTTCCTGCCTATTCTAGGTATATTATAAGGCAGAATCATATGATACTTGTTCTTCTGTGTCTGACTTATTTCCCTTAATATACGTTTTCACGGTTCATCATGTTGCAGCAGTGTCAAATTGCCATTCCTTGTTATGGGTCAATAATATTCCATTGCACATACATACCACATTCTGTTTTTCTGTTGACCTGTTGATGGACATTTGGGTTATTTCTATCTTTTGACTCCTGTGAACAATGCCAGTATGAACATTGGTTACAAATATCTTCAGTTGTCTCCTTTTCATTCTTATGGATGAGTACCTATGGGAGGAATTCCAGGGTCATAGGGTGGTTCTGTGTTTTACTTTTTTAGGAACTGCCACACTGCTTCCCCCAGCGACTACTCCATCACACACTCCCATCAGCAACACACCAGGGTTCTGACTTCGTCACATTCTTGCTACTGATTTCCATTTTCTAAATGACAGACGTCCTGGTAGGTATGAAGTGGCATTTCACTGTGGTTTTTACAGTACTTCATTTCTTTTTATGGCTGGGTAAAATCCTGTTGTATCAGTGTGCCACATTTTATTTATTCATTCATCAGTTGGTAGAGATTGGGCTCTTCCCAGTTTCTGGCTTTTGTGAATAATGCCACTATGAATATCTGAGTACGATTTTTTGTGTGACCATGTGACTTCAGTTTTCTTGGGGATGGTAGTGCTGGGTCATGTAGTAACTCTTAACCTTTTAAGGATCTGAGTAGGGCTCTTATTATCCTCAAGTACTAGATAAGGCTCTAAGAAGTGAGGTCTCTCAGAGCTGCATAGCTGAGAAATGGTGATTGGACTTAAGAGTCTGGTCTGGCTGACTCGGGAGACCAATAGCATGCATGACTATCTTCCCTGAAAGAAAGTGAACATGTTCTAAAAACCAGAGTTAAAACTGCAGATTTGGGCTGGAACAGTGGCTCCGCGGTTAGGGTGCTTGCCCAGAACGCGCAAGGATACGAGTTCAAACCCCAGCACCTTGTACACAATGAAATCTCGGAGCAACGCAAGCCACAACGAAAACTAAATATAATTGTGTCTCTCTTTCTCGTTCTCTCTCTCACTGTCCTTCTCTCTTTATTAAAAAAAAAAAAAAAACCTGCGGATTTGCCAGCAATTTTGACACCCAAGGAGTTAATACTGCCCTCAACCTTCATCATTATTATTCTATTATTAATAACTACCATTTGTCTGGCATTTTAGATCCTCTAAGCTTTAAAACAAGGATGCTGAGTGAGAATTTTGGAGTTAGCCAAACCCCTAGGTTTGTGTCCTGTTCAAGTTAGGTGACCTCTCTTGTGTCTCAGAAGCTCATCCATAAAATGGGGACAACGCTAATAAACGATCGCACAGAACTATCATGAGGCTGCATAAGTTTGCACCGTAAGAGGTGGACAAATGCTAGTTTTAATGATCTTATAAAACAACACCCCCACACACATTTTACAGATGAGGAAACTGAGACAGACCGGTGGTGTGATCTGTCCATGGTCCTGAAGACAGGGATGGCAAAGGGTGATGTTTTCTTATCTCTGCTGTTTCTGCTACCAGTCCATCCGTGCTCTGTCCATTCCATCAGCAGACCACTCAGATACCTGGACTTCTGTCTCCTGTTTTCATTATGAACATCGAGTGAGTGAAACCCTCTGGGGACCCTATCGATTCCTGGCTTACACCCCCTGCTCTCCCTTATCAGACTGTCTGCATCTCTCAGGACATCCCTTCCCCCAGGAGCTCCGGCTGAATTTCAAAACCTCAGCATCTGGCCGCAGGGCCTGCTGGAGAAAGACAACTTGATGGGGTGAAAAGTGCACAGACTTTGGCATTCTGAGTTCAAATTCTGACTCCATCACTTAGGCAAATGGGTGAATCTCCTGACCTTGGCTTCCTCAAACCTCCTCCGGGGATGGTTGTTTTACTCTGCAGGATGTCAAGCATACGCAAAGAATCTGGTACACATACCTGATGTAGCATGGGTGCTCAACAATTTCTCATTCTCCTCCTCTATCCCTGTGCCCCTGGAGGCAACAAGGAGAGGCTGAGGCTTCTGAAAGATGAAGCTCAAAGAAGGAGTCCACAGGACTGGGGAACAGCGTGACAGCTGCAGGGAGAGGGAGGAGGACCCAGGGGTGGTGGAGATCAAAGGCTAAATTATGCAGATTATTCCTTTGTTCCTTGTATTTTACACTTCCATCAGTGCCTCCTGGGGAATGAGGGGAGGCAAACTCACACCATATGCACACTGACACAAAAAAGCACGCATACATTAAAATGCACATGAATCTAGATGCACGTGACACACACCCTACCACACACCCATAAACATACATGGTCCCCGGCACATGTTTGCTAACGTGTGTGTGTACACCTCAAACACAGAATCATCTGTGCTCAAGCAGTCATTCAGAAGCCCACATGCCTGTGAACATACGTAAATGCAGAACCATGCAGGTTCATGCAAGCGTGTATGCACACACGTATGTTCACAGCCACAAATCCACATAAGCAGGCAAACAAATGCTTGTCCACGTGCACACACACTCCCTTTTCAGATCTTCAACTCTAAATAGAAGCATCAGCTGCAACATATGTGCCTCTCTGTAGTTAGGTGATAGGAAACTTCAGAAAAACAGTCTCAGGAAAGAATGTAGAGGAATTGGTAGGGGTTCCAAGCGCTGCAGGAAATATTAAGGAATGGAGGTTGTCCCGAGATTGAGTGAAAGGGTTTGGGGGATAAGATGGGTCTCTTAGGGAGAGAAGATGACCTTGAGGTCATCCACTATCAACCCAAATCCAAATTAGCCAGGAGTTTATACCAGCCTCCCACTCACCTATTGAACACCATGGCTAGTCACCAAATAATACACAATGTAAACACTTAGAGCCTCCAATAAGCCCTCTGCACCTGTAACTCATTTAACCCTTAACAATAATAAGGTAGTTATTATTATTTTCAACTTTCAGTCTGGGAAAACCCAGAAAGAGAACTTTCCTTCTCCAAATGACTGGACACTCTAATTTTGGCTTGACCTGCTCCCTCCTCACTCCCTGCTTGGTTTGGAATCAAGGGTCACTGCTCTGTGTCCACTCATTCATTCATCGCCAGGCAGCACATAATTCATTCATTACCCTCATGCCTATACTAAAGAAGGCTAGCAAACCTTTGGGGCCTAGAGGATAGGATTAGGGGGAAGTTCAAGACCCGTTTCACAGCTTTGCTGAAGTATAATTAATATGTGACAAATTGCACATACATTGAAAGCATACAGCTTGATGCATTTTGACATATATGTACATCATAATGGCCACAATCAAGATAATGAACAAAAGAATAATCTCTAAAGGCAGGAGGAGGTGACCTTTTTAAGAGAGAGAAAAAGAGAATCAATTTTATTTAATTTTTCATCTAGTTTTCATTTCTCCAACATTTTATTGTATGTGTGGTGCTGGGGTTCAAACCTGAGTCCTCACACATGCCAGGAAAACTACTTTAACACCTGAGCCACCCCTCTAGCATCTGGGAGTTGACTCTTAAGACACAACAAACTTAAAAAAAAAAGACACAACAAACTGAAACAGAAACAGGCCAGGTGAAGGGGGAGGCAGAAAGGAGAAACTCTTTGAAGGAGAAAGAATCCTCTAGCTAAGGTTCTGGAATAAGAAGCAGCAAGTATAAACCAAGAAACTAAAAGGAGCCCCAAATTGCTGAGGTACAGAGTTCCAAGGGGAAGAGAAGGAAAAAAGTTCCAGGCAAGCTGTCAGGGTCAGGTTATGACAAGATTGCCCTGGACCCAGCCCACAGGCTCAGGCCAAAGCTTCTGGTCTACACCTCTCTCAGCTTCCCCCTCCTGCTTCAGCTGCTCTGGTAGGGCTGGTTCCCAGAATATAGGCAAATGGAAGGGTTTCCAAATGGACCAAGACAGCGGGGCTCTGGGTCACTCGGAGGCTCCTGCTATCTATTTCTGGAGGTTAATCCTATGAAACCTGTAGCAGCACTCTGTTCTGACTCTAAGCACCCAGCCAGCCTGGTAAAAATTAATCTCTAAAATTTTTAATCTGAGGGCTGGGGCTGTAGCTCAATGGTAGAACATTTGCCTAGCATATGTGAGGTCCTGGGTTTGATCCCAATACTGAAAAAAATAAAATAAAGGAAAGGAAGAAAGAACAGAAAATAAAAATTTTAAGCTATATGTACAAATCAGCAAATGTATATATATGTATATATATATATATATATATAGAGAGAGAGAGAGAGAGAGAGAGAGCGCACCAGGGATTGAACCCAGGGATGCTTAAACACTGAGCCACATCCCCAGGGACTCGATAAGTTGCTTAAGGCCTCGCTAAATTGCTGAAGCTGGTTTTGAACTCACAACCCTCCTGCCTCCTGAGCCATTGGGATTATAGGCATGCGCCACTACTCCCAGCCCAAAGCATTACTGTAAACAACCTTTTTTTTTTAAGGGAGAGAAGGATAGTGAGAAAGAGAAGAGTTTCATGTGACTTTCATTGCTCCAACACTTTGTTGTGTACGTGGTGCTGGGGTTTGAACCCGAGTCCTCGCGCGTGCCGGGCAAGTGGGTAACAGCTGAGCCACCACTCCAGCCCCTTCTGTATTTCTTTTTTGTTAAGAGAGAAGGACAGTGAGAGAGAAAGAGAGACAGAGAGAATCAATTTTTATTGAGTTTTTCACGTGGCTTTCATTGCTCTGACACTTAGTTGTGTACGTGGGTGCTGGGGTTTGAACCCGCGTACTTGTGCATGCTGGGCAAGCACCGTAACCGTCCGGCCACAGCTCCAGCCCCCCCTTCTCTATTTTTTTTTAAAGTGCTATAGTAGGCTCTCTTGCTCATACATCTCTATACAATTCCTCAGCCATTTCCTTAAGATATTTGAAGCCAGGCATGGTGGCACACACCTGTAATTTCAGAGACTTAGGAGGTTGAGGCAGGAGGATTGCAAATAAGAAGTCCGCACAGGCAACTTAGTGAGATCCTGTCTCAAAACAAAAAACAAAAGGTCAGAGGATGTAGTTCAATGGTAAAGCTGGGTTTGATCCCTGTATCAACAACAAACAGAAATACCGAAAAGACTATGAGAAGTAGAATTACACATCGTTCAAATAAACTTTGTTGGGAAATTACACATTTTAAAGGTTTTTGTTTTTTTTTTTTAAGAGAGAGGGACAGTGAGAGAGAGAAAGAGTCAATTTTATTTAGTTTTTCATGTGGCTTTCATTGCTCCAATACCCAGTTCTGTACGTGGTGCTAGGGTTCAAACTCTGGTCCATTGCTCATGCCAGGAAAGCACCCTGACCACTGAGCCACTGCTCCAGCCCATTTTAAAGGATTTTGTTACATATTGTTAAGTTGCTCTTCAGAAGGACTGAACAGAATCATATGCAAATTTGCAGTATGTGTTTCTCTTGAAACACTGTTTCCAATACATGTTGCATAGTAGCAGGTTTGTTTTCCTAAATTTGACAGGCTAAAATGCACCACTATGATGCTGCTTTAATTTCCAATTTTAATAATGCATTTTTCGTGTTTATTAGCCATTTGTATCAAGTTTACTTTCATGGTTTTCTTTTGCCATTTTTTTAAACTGTTTTTTTTTCAAAACAGAAGGACAGTGAGAGAGAGAGACAGACAGAATCAATTTGTATTGAGTTTTTCACATGGCATTCGGTGCTTTGACACTTAGTAGTGTATGTGGTGCTGGGGTTTAAATTCGTGTACTCGCGCATGCCGGGAAAGCACTGTAACCCCCAAGCCACCACTCTAGCCCCTCCTTTGCCATTTTTTAATCTAAAAATAATTTCATTGCTTTTTCTAGTTATTATAGCACTACATGCTCATTGCAAAAAAAATATTAGAAAATAATATTAAAAAGTAGAATTTATTCTGATATAGTAAGCTATATTATAAAGATTCTTTTCAGATAGTGTTAGAAAAAGGGGTCACTTATTTAGAAAACCAAAATAGGATGATGGTCTATTTAGTCTTGTAGATTGCTTTAAAATTATACACCAGGGGCTGGAAGGGTGGCTTAGCAGTTACGGTGCTTGCCTGGCATGTTCGAGGATCTGGGTTCAAACCCCAGCACCACATACACAATGAAGAGTAGGAGCAATAAAGGACACATGAAAAACTAAATAAAATTGATTCTCTCTCTCTCTCTCTCACACACACACACTTTCCCTCTCTCTTTAAAATAAATAAATAAATAAAATTGTACAGCAGTAATGTCCTATGTTATTAGGTATTTTTAAAACATTATTTTAATATATGTGTAAGCATACTTACACCATAATTTACTTAATAATTGCCCTAATTTAGGCATTTAGTTACCTTCCAATTTTTGCTTTCATTAGTTAGAGTACTAAACATCTTTATCCTCAATCTTTTCATGCTTTATTCTTATCCTCTGGATAAATTCCTCGACAAGTACTTAACAGAGAGTAGAGTCTTATAAATGTTTGTCGTTCAAAAACAGTGCCTCTCAGATAATGTCATATTTGATTATACAGTGCATGCTCTGACACAAAAGCTGTCATTGAAGATGTACAAATTAGAACGCCAAATTTCTCATCAAAATGTCTCCCAGGAATGGCTGGGTCAGAGCAGTTGGCTAGCTGCGAAGGTGTTTAATAAAACCCCAGTTAATTAACAAGAAAAAGATTCCTCTGTGGTTTGCTTCCCAGCCGAGGACAGCAAGAAGCTTATGCTGGAGACAGAGCCAGGTTCACTGCGGATTTCTTTCAGAACTCAGAGAGTTAAAACAGTTAAAGGGAGACAGGCGCTATTTCTGATCCAGGCCAGGCTACCAAAAGGCTGCCTGAAATCTCGAGTCAGAAATTCCCAGCCCTCCACACATTCCTGTACTGATGCTGGAAAATAAATCGTTGCAACGTCTTTGGAGGACAGTTTGATGGTATGACAGTGTCTCTTGGTTTGAGCTAGCACTCCAATGCCTGGAATCTCAACTACAGAAATACCAGCATAAGCGTGCAGGAAGTGAACATTAGGATGAACGGTTACTGCATCGACTGGGAAAGAATAAGCAAATGATGCTTTGCCCAGCTTGAGAATCAAGGAGATCTTACAGAGGATAAGGTAGGCTCATATTTTCTGAGATGAAAGTGAAATCCTATATGTGATTCCATTTCACTAAACAACAAAACTCTCTATGTGGATATACCACCCGAAGACACTCAGTGGTAGAGAAAAAGAACTGGCAGGGGACACATTTAACTCTGGGGAAAATACTGGGTGGGGGGTGAAGGAGTACTTTCACTTTTTACCAGCAGAACTGTAGATTGTTTCAATTTTTAAAAGCATATATTAATTTCATAGTTAAAAGGAAAATAAACCAAACCTTTTATGAAGCAGGCTCCTGACTATCTTTTCAACCTTCACTTTCTGTCACTATAAATTGTGTTTTCCTTTTAAGCATTATCACATCCATTATGTGACTTGATTGTCACGACAAACACATGATAGATTCCATTATTATCACCGCCATCTCACTTGGATTCATGAATTTATCCACAAAGAAAAAAAATCATAACTAATGCTAGAAAATAAAAAAAATCATCATCAAATGCTAGAAAATAAGCAACTCATATTTTGCAAGTAAGAGCATAAATTTGTACAAGCCTTCAGGGGAGCAATTCAACAATCCAGATCAAAATTCTTTAAAATCTGCATACCCTTCATCCTAGCACTTCCTTTTCTAGAAATTTATCCCAAGGACATAATTAAGGACATGAACAGAGTTTCAGCCACAAGGATAATCATTTGGAAGATGCTTATGATACTGAAAAATTGGAAACCACTTAAATATCCAAGAATAGAAAATTACTTAAATAAATTATGTTCCATTCATATGAGAGAATACTATCAAGTTATTAAATAGTGGCGAAGAAGCATATTTAATGACAGGGAACACAGTTCATGATGCATTTTTAAAAGTAGGTCACGAACAGTGTGTATTGTTAGGAGTCCATTTTTGCTTAAAAATCAAGCAAGCAAGCACATGTAATGTATATGCAAGGAAAACAGGTGAAGGAGAACTCACTAGGCTGTTGATGCCAGTGACCTCTGGGGAGGGAGCCTACGGGAGATGTGTTTTCATTTCTTAATTGTGTTTTCACAATCCCTGCCTTCTGAATTTCTTACAGTAAAAGTGCACAGGTTCCAATCAGACAAAATCATGTAATTCAATGGTAGAACACATGCTTAGCGTACACAAATCTCTGGGTTTCATCCCTAGAACCAAGACATTTAAAAATTAAAAAGAAAATTGTGTAGACTTTTTCAAGAAGATCCATCTCTTTGTCTTCCCCCGAAGCAACTTGTGTGCTCCTGCGTTTGTGCTGCCCTCTTTCCCAGGTCGCAGCACTCTCCACATCTACCCTGGACAGTCTGTGAAGCCAGTGCCTATAGGAAGCCTGCCAGGATCTCCGCTGGCCTTTGGGGTTCCTAGCTTAAAGCTCATACCCACTTTTCTGCCCACGCCCTTGCATGGCTCTTGTTGCAAAAGCCTGCCGGGATGTTGCTCATCAGCCCAGGAAGCTTAGAGCATCTCCAAAGGGGCTGCTCTATCTCTGGACCTTTAAATAGATCCGACTGCTTACGCAGCAGGTATTTGGATGCTTCTAAAAGCCCAGCATACCTCAGAAGCCACCGCCTCTGGCCTCCACAGAGGCTCTCCCACTCAACCGTCTCACTCTGTTCTTCACATTCAGCTCACTAATCCCTTGGCTCTGTCCCAAAGCTTCTAGCACCCTGTGGATTGCAGTGCTCTGACTTCTGGTCTGCTTTGGAGTCCCCCTCTGGTTTTATTGATGCTCTGGGGAATAATCAAGGCCACCTTCCTTTGGGTCCTCAATCCTGTGCCAATCAGCCAAAGTCAGCTGTTGTGTGTTAAGCACCTGCTAGATGCTAGGCACTCACCCTGCCAATCTCCTTTAATCTGCAAAAATAATAATAATCGCAGCTAGCCCCTACCGTATCTTCAAGCTGCACCAGCCTCGGTACTCTACTCTGCATGCATCCCCAGGCCCCAGGGTATGGAAAGAGGTTCAGAGAGGCAAGGTGAGCTGTCCAAGGTCACAGAGCCAGTACAGGAAGTGCAGTGCCTCAAACCACACCAGTCTTTCTTTGAGTGCCAACTTCATGCCCTTCATCACCATGCCGTTGCTGAAGCAGCAACCACGATGGGTTAGGTATGGAGATGAGAAAACTGAGTTTCGTTACGGTTCAAGGTCGTTTCAGCACCGCATCAGAGAAGGAAGGCAGCAGGCAGGTGCTGGTCTGGTTAAGGGAACAGATGAATAGCAGGGTCACAAAAGGAGATGACATTTACCTGGTCTGAGTAAAGAAAGGAACAACCGCGAAGGCAGGGATCCAGGGCTGAGTTCCAATCTTGACAGGAGACATGCAAGCTCGGGAGGATCGTTCCAGAACTGTCCCCCAGCCCAGAAACACTACTTCCCCATCTGGGACACCGTAGCATTCCTAGATCATATCTGCTGCCTTGCTTTTAGCTTCAGGCTCAGGGACCACACTGACGATGGA